>VUYV01000097.1:410735-425471 GCA_008711295.1 Anarhynchus alexandrinus
AGAATCGGCTTTTTCAGTTGTCGAGCAAGATCTTATAAATTTGGTTAACTGATGACTTCTGAGATAGCTGTGGCTCAATATGCAAACAGAAGTTACACTGCTTGTTACCCAAAAGGTGATATTAGGTAAACCCTATAGACCATGCTGGATTTGACATTTCTGAAGGAAGGACAGCTCACTTTTCCATAACTTATAAAATGAATGGTCCCGCTTTAGTTACTACTCAGGTGACAGGGGTCATAACTCATCCAAATTTATTACACGAAGATCTTGCTAGATAATGGCTCAAACAGAACATGTTATTTATTTGTTAGAAGTTGCAAAGGCTTAGCCTGTTTTGGCAGCTAGGAACAATACTGGGGAAGCAGCAGGTGGTAATACAATTTATTTGACTTGATCTTTTCATACATCTAGGCCAGAAATACAGAATGAGACTTTATGTGTAGCACGACTGTGATAGAAGGAAAAATATTCTATTCTCTTTACCAATTATCTCATTTTCTTACAGTCAAATAGTTTATATCTATTTAGGAAAGATTAATCTTTTACGGTCTGGACTCTTGTCTTTTTCTCCCTTTTAAAGCTCAAGTACTTTTGCAAACATTTGGTGCAGCACAGGCACAGCAAGTCAGCGAGGCCCACGTTTGGCAAACAAGGCACACGTTAAGTGCGCGCTTAAATCCTTAAATTTGCTTAACCCTACTTCTGCGCTGTGCTGGAGAGAAGTGATTAAACACACGCAAAACACTTTTAATAATAAGGGCCCATGACACTGACTGTACATCTAAAGCCTTCGTAATTCTATGGATACTTTCTAAGGAGTTGCCTTGGGATGAGAAGATGGTGCAGAAATCGGTAAGTGGGGAAATGGAAAGGGAAGTCTGAACGTTTTCCACTTCCCTCCCAGTCAGTAACCACAGGGAAGGGGGAGAGGTTAGAGGCACTTGGAACCAGACAGAGGGCTCTTTTCCAGGCCCCTGGGATGCTCTTCCTGGAGAGAAAGCGTGGAATATTTCACAAAAGAAAAACAATTTGTACGTTATCATACATGTATAATTCAGGGTAGAGTTAATTACGTTAGTACACAGACGGTTCTTCTCCACTGGTAAATACATAAAGCCAAATTAAAAGCAAAAGAAATCTAAGCATTTTAATAAGAGAGAATTTAAGTGCCAGTCTGTTTAGCCATATAAAATAACTGATTGGGTTTTGTGGTGAACACTGTGGGTCCAGCGATAATCCGATTGTTGAGTCATGGACTGCAGTCCACTGACAAGGCATGACCTCGCTCAGGGGGGCACCGGGCCCTTTAGCATCCTCCGAACTCTGCCACCTGCTCCGGACGGCTGGCTTGTAACGGGGAAACCTGCAACTGTCTCTGTGCCTCAAACTATTACTTCTATTTCAGTGTTTTTCCACTGGCAAAAAGTTTGCTTGTTATGGGCTGGCTGGAGTTCAGACTGACGATTTAAGATGATCTGGTTTTTTGGCTGCTAATAATGAAACATAAACAAATTTCTCCTGATATTTATCTGTTGCTATGTTTTCTGTATTTAGAACGGAGTTTAGACCTTACTGGCAAGATGCACTCCCACAATGTCAGTTAAGGTCTTAACACTTCTCTCCAAACATTTTCCAGTGAGGGACAACTCCAAAAACGCGTGCATGACTTGTCATCCCTCGAGGCTTTCTACACGGCTAGCAGTGATGGCCAATCCTTTTAAGCAATGGAAAGCACTTGTTTTGAGGACGCCTGTGGGATCTCCTGCTAAAAACCTAGAGCAACGCCTTGTTGAGCTGGAGCACTCAGTGCAACTCAAGAAGCCTAGAGGTTAGGTTTTGGCTTTTGGAATCAGATTTGTAGTCTACTCGCCTGTGATATGAAGATTTTCTGTCCCAAGATCACTGGTTATTCCAGTGGATCCAGCCAGAAAATTGGCAGGGAAGCACACGCAAGGAGCGTGACACTGGTGAGGGGCATTAGAGACAAACGGAGCATTCCACAGTAAACATCCTACTCAGAGCTCTGCTGGCACGGAGGGAGGAGGCGAACACAGATTCCACTCACAAGTATCCTGGCTGCTCTAAACATAATGGGTTTTCTCTCAGGGCGTCGGCACAGATTCCCCAAAACTAACACATGGCAGTGTCTCCGAGAGACCTCCAGCTGAGCTTTCAAGGTGTCAGAGAGGGAGCAGCGAGACTTGCACAGGATCTCATTTCATCACCTGAGTCAAGCGTTTTCCTTGCTTCTGGTCCATTTGCACATCTCCTACGCTTTAGGGTTCACGATGAAATAAACCCCACGTTTCAGACTCAGCTTATAAACACAGAAACCATTTCAGGAGGATGCGAGAACGTTTTAATACATGAAGAACACATGGAAATAGAGTAGAAAGGCGTTTACCTGGCGGGGCAGTCACCTGTGTTGCATGACTGGTAAGCAATCGCTGGCTTCTGCAGAGAGCCGCAGAATGATTCGTTTACTTGCTGTTTCTCGGCGTTCGTGCACTGCAGCCCCCTGGAGCGGGTTCCTGAGTTCCCACAGCCAGCGGAGCAAGCGCTCCACTCGGAGTATTCCCATTTGTAATCTAAGAAATGCAATTGAAAGTAGCATGAGAGGGGCGCTACGCGGAACTGTGTCACATTTTGATCGATCTGGCGGCGTTTGCCGTAAGCTACATAGATATCACATTCACCCCAGAAAAGCAAATGTTTCGGTGTTGTGAAAAGGGACCGATAAGGCAGAGCAGAACTGAGTCCCGCTCAGCTTCCCAAGCTCAGCCCTTACATGTGAGCATGAGTCCTCTAGAAGGCAAATGGGATCAGCACATGTGCACGTGAAGGGCACAACCCTGGCTCACAGTAGGAACTGATGAACTTCTTTTAAAACTTTCATAACGTTTTTATACCGTGAGCATTAAAAAGAGGAAACTGTAAATCAGGCTCTCTAGGTTTCCCGCTGTTCTGCAGTAAGTTTATTCTGAAGAAAACTCATCTCACTCCAGACACTTCGCATAATTTCAGGATTTAAGAGAATCCTGCGCTAAACTATAGAAAAGTATTTAATGCATAAATAATTTGCCACTAAGACATCTGGCAAGATGAAAAGGAATTTGTTTTAAAGTGCATTTAATATTAAAAACCAATCACCTCTAACAATTACTACCTTCATATTTAGTCACAATTCCACACTTACCCCTTCCCCCACATTTTTTTTTTTTGACACTTGGTAAAAGATGAAGTACTATGCGATGTTGACAGATTTTTATGTGATCACAGAAGGAGTCAGATTTTTCTGTAATAACCAAGAATAATTGATAGCTACCAGCTGTGTCCACAGCCTCCCTCTTCCAGCACATAATGAATTCTTTAACTTATTGTTTTTCAATGTTTCCTTATTACTTCTGGGTTTCTTAAAATAATACAAAAGGGCCTTTTTCAAAGCAGAAATAGTTAAATTTACTGACTGCAACTATGATGGAGAGACTGTATTGTTTGTTTAACTAGGATGACACTGCTCAGAAGTGCCCTGAATATGCCTACTGTGCAAAAACCACCAAAGGAGATTTTGTAGCCTTACAAATGCACGGGTATTTCAGTGATGAACCATTCGTGTAAGCAACAAGCAGAGTTAAAGCTCACAACTGGAAAATGGAATTTCCCCCAAATTCTGACCAGCCTGACTGGAAAGGGTATTGGGCAACCAAAAGGCAGTCCAGCTAAAGACTATTGATGGGTAGGATCAATACCTGGGCTAGACCTGTCCAGACCTTCTAACTTTAATGAGATCTATATATTAGGACCAAGGCCTGGATGGTTTTTTTATAAACTATTAGGATATTTTCTGATTCAGTTCATTAATATTTTAATTTACTTTGATTTTAAAAATAAACATTTCGATCATAGATATGTTTCAGTACAATTTCTTTGTAAACATAACTGACTCCGCAACCCCATGCCTACCAGAACCATTTTCACCCGTGAAGGTTATCCACCAGTAGTCACTGAGAACACATTTGTACACAACATAAGGAATTTGCAAGATCTGATCTAACAGCTTGAGTCCTTTGCATATAAACAGTAAACCAAATCATTATGATAGGAGAATAATTAAATCACATATAGAAACTTCCAGTTTCATCAGATACTTGTTTTTAAGCCTGATCTCCATTCCCCGGGTATTGACTGGTTAGAGATTTATTTCTTTTTTAAACTGTCACATGGAGTTTGGTGCTTTGTTGCCAGACTCTTAGTAGAATCTAAGCTCCTAACTCTCTTGTTAAAAGCCCAATTATAATGTAATTAATTTCTAAAGCACTTCAAATATTTACAAACCTTCTCAGCAACACAGGGAGGAAATGAATCCCCCCCACCGTATTTGGATACACATTAATTCCCATATCCAATTCTGAGTATGGACATTGTCTATTGACTTAAATGGGACTGTTCACATATGTGAAGTTAAACATGTATTTATGAATTACTTTCTGTGTATAAAAGCAGGTTAGGTTTCAGGAAAGTCTTTACAGAGTGAGAGAAAATATTTTAGAAGTTAAGAATTTGTCATATAATTTTCAACAAACCTTCCTTCTTGACATTTACCCAAACTGACATTGGTTTTGCATTAGCTGAAGTCCAACATTGGAATTGTCCGGCAAATTGACCAGAGTTGGTGTTCACCTCTAGGATACGACCCCCAACCAGGGTTCGGTATTCCAAGGTCTTAACTTGCTCAATTGGACTATCTCCGAAAAGCCAGCGAACTGTATTTCTGTAGCTGGGCAGCACCGGGCAACCTAAAAATCAACAGCATTTTAGCAGGTTTTTCTAAACGCGTCGAAATGTTTGTGAATAAGTATGTATGACCGTGTGATTCTACATAAAAGACCTCACCAGTCTAAATAAAAACAGGAGTATGCATAAATGCACCGATGTCCAAGCTATGGCCCAAAATCCTGACTGCCCCTTGAGGGTTATCAGCTGTGTGAGCTGATATATGTTTACCACATTCCTTTATATTTTCCCTTTCAGTAAGTTCTTACAAACTTAACTTCTGTACGAACAAAGGGGGTGAGGAGAACAATTATTTGAATGGAACAAGGACTTCATCTCAGACTCTACAATATCCAAATAGGTTTGCAATGAAAGAGTTTCTTTCTGTTTTGGAAAGGAGTCCTAAACACATGAAATGAAATTCCTGAATTTCACTCCACAGGCACAGGCAGGGATGGAGACAGAGGCATTCATTCAGACAGAAAAATAAACAAACACTTCTAGAGCCCAGATGAAGCCTCTCCCATCATTTTGAAGCAAAGCTCAAAGAGAAATTACGCAGCTTCAGTCTCGTGGTGAGTCACCTCGATGATGCGTAAAGGGTCACCATTTTAAAACATTTTTTTTAAAAACTGAATCAAAAAATAACTGCGTGACTTTCTCTAAGGCTCCCTGCCTCATAACAGAAAGCCGAGAGATGGTTAGGAAATCCAGAAAGGTCACCCAACCTGGACTCTTAGGAATTACACTCACTTTCTCCATGCGACCCTCTCCATTTTAATGAAATAAATAAATAATATAATTTAAATAACAAAGCAGAAAAAAACAACATACCTATTCTTAGTGGATCTCCAGGTACCACACTGACATTTGTACCAATTCCAGATGCCATTAGGACACGCTTTCTTCTGCTTCCCTTTGATAATAGAGTGTTGTTCTCTATAAGTCTTTGTTCTGTAACACAATGCATAAGACCTCTTCTTAGCAAGAATTAAATCAAGATGCTGAAAAAAAAATGTATCAAAATATCCAACGTGCTAGTTATAAAGCAGAAGGATAATCGCACTTTGGAATTCTTTAGGATCAACTTCATTTATGCAGATATATTGTCTATCTAATAAATATACTTCAGATATGTAAACAGGGAAACATAAAAATTATTTATAATCTTTACGCAAGTTTCTAAATCACATTTATTGAATTTTATTTATTAGAAATTAGAAAAATAAGCATGAAACATGGTGTAAAAACAAGATTTACAGGATGTATGATGTATTTCCTGTTTCTCATGACAATGCCATTTATTATTTAATTTCCAGTCATTCACATACAGAAATTAAAAAAAAAATAATTCTCTCAATGGAATCGGGCCAATTCCTCTGTTACATTAGATGGAACTATGACAAAGTGCTACAACAGAAAAAAGAAGAAAATATTTTAAAATCTTATTATACACAGAGATAGCATAACGCATGTAGAATCATATGCCTATCACTATAGCAACTCCTCCTTTTTATCATATGCCGGACAGAATAACTGCCAAAAATGCGGGCAATCTGTCAGTGACACACAGTTCTTGCCACTTGGTCAACATTTCTGTTTTAATGAATGTGCATAATATCTATGATTCTCCTTTGAGAACGATTTAAATCTGTTGCTGTATTCTAATTTCCGTGGGTCATTTTACAGTGGTTCAACAATGCTTTAGACAACATTGAGTCAGTGCAATCTGCACTTCCTGACACCAGAAGTCCTCCCATTTCGTTGCAGTTTTGCACAGCCAAAAAAATTTGCAGAATCTGTCCTTCTCCTATCCATTCAAAATTTATTTAAACTAAGCAATGGAGTCCCCAACATAGGAAGGACATGGACCTGCTGGAGCGTGTCCAGAGGAGAGCCACGAGGATGATCCAAGGGCTGGAGCACCTCTCCTATGAGGAGAGGCTGAAAGAGTTGGGGCTGTTCAGCCTGGAGAAGAGAAGGCTCCAGGAAGATCTTACTGCGGCCTTCCAGTCCCTAAAGGGGCTACAGGAGAGCTGGGGAAGGACTTTTTACTGGGGCATGGAGTGATAGGACGAGGGGGAATGGCTTCAAACTGGAAGAGGGCAGGTTTAGATTGAACATGAGGAAGAAGTTTTTCCCTGTGAGGGTGGTGAGGCACTGGCCCAGGTTGCCCAGAGAGGTTGTTGAGGCCCCATCCCTGGAGGTGTTCAAGGCCAGGCTGGAGGTGGCCTTGGGCAGCCTGGTCTGGTGGGAGGTGTCCCTGCCTATGGCAGGGGGGTTGGGACTCGATGATCTTCAAGGTCCCTTCCAACCTAAACCATTCTATGATTCTATGATTCTATAATGTCATGTGACCAGGAATAGAAACGAAGTTCAGGCTCTTGTAAGAAATCTTCCCAGTCACATCATTATAATAATGTTCCTCTGTGGAACATCTGAAGTTTTGATGTATTCCGAGAAAACTAAAACCAAGAAGGGAGTTCAGTCTACGCTCATCCTCACACAGAGACTCCTATTATGTCTTTGGTACGTCTTCCCTGGCCAACAGATCCAAACATCTATAACCTGCCCTACGCGCGTTCCTAAGAAAGCAAGCTTTGTAGCAGGATTGGCTGTGTATAACTGCGTTGTACTCCGCACAGCAAAATGGTGAGAAAGTTAATCTCTAGAGCTGAACGATCCATTTATTGGAGCTGTTTGCAAGGCGCGATTGTATTATACAATATTACATTATTAATCTGCTTACAATAGAGTCATTTAAATTGAGTTTTTCTTTACATTTTCTATTCTGAGAGTTAGCAGTTCATATCCAGATTTTTCTTGTTTTCCGTGTCCCTACCTTTTAATAGCCTCTATAATTAAAAAAACCCAACAACACCCAAAACGCAAACCAGCCTTTGTTTTCATTTCCTTGCATTTCCCTGCAGATTTTCTGCATAACTCCAGCTTGCCCTGTTTTCCTAGATAAAAGCACTGGGAACAATGTAATATGACAGTGGATTTAGTTCTCTAATGTGTCTGCTGGTTTAAGGGCTGATATTTGTTGCCTGGAAGCAAGAAGATGGAATAAATTTTGAAGAAGTCACAAGTCAAACCGTGTGCACCTCCATCCGCTATTACGGGAAACACAAAATAGAGAACAGATCCCAGGGACTCAGATGCAATCAAAAATTCCAAGTTCATTAGGAAGTCTTAAATATCACCCCGACTATTTTATCGGTTGAATTTCATAATCAAAGTGGCTCACTGTTGTTAGCAGTAAAGAATTCTCGTTTAGCACTTACCGGTTACCTGGAGAACAGATGCGGCTTCATGTTTTCCAAGAGCGTTAGTTGCTCTGCAAGTGTATGTTCCTGCGTCCTCATAGGAAACATTCCTCAGAAAGAGAGAGCCATTCAAAACCAAGAAAGAATCGATTTGTGGAATATCTTTCTTCTTAAACCATGTTACATTTGGTTGGGGAACACCTTTAAAATGCAAATATTAAAATGTTTATTGTGAAAACCGTAGGTTTTGCATTGCTAACTGCTACCACTACACCCAAGAATCGCATGTCCCTTTGTCATTTCACAGACAGCATAAACCAAAGTAACAACATTGCAGCAAAGCAAATACGTCTTCCACTAACAACCAAACTTCTCCGTTGTGAGCCCTATTACTAACTCAGCATCCCGCTAAGATGAAAGGTTAAGCACTGTACGGCAAGCTCGCAGAACACCTTTAAAAACTCCTACCAGTCCTACAAAAGCAGTGTGCTCATGTGTTTTGCTACAGAAAGATGGGAGACCATTAACCCCAACCAGGACCGATTGACGTAAAGATCTACACAGCATCATTTCATTCAACCTGCATCCCAGAATATATGAAGGAAGGAAGGAATACTCAATTTCTAATTAAAAAGAAGGGAGGGGAGAAAAAAGAAATGGAGGCAAAATAATTATCTTGCAGAAAAAAAGGATATATTTCTCAATTAGATTAGAAAATACACATGGCCAATTTCAGCCAAAAAAGCTCCTGAAAACTTCTCCAAATTGCAGATGTCATATATATCACTTGTAACAATGCAGCGTGAAGGAAAAGGAGCAGAAAGAGCATTTAACAACTAAACGAGGGGCTCAGTTGTTAAGCAACCTCCTTTGCCGTGTTATAGAAAGCAAAAAGTCGTTCATCATTCCTCCTGAAACGCTTGAACTCTGAGAAACTCAGCATTTGCAGATAACTTGTCACTCTACGTTTTAATCAATGAATGACTCTGGAAATTTAATTAGATGATTTTTCCGCCGGCACAGCCCACCTCTGTGGGAGGACTTCTACTGTTTTATTTTCCTCAAACGTTTGCCTTTAAAAAGATGTTTTGCAAGTTGGCAAATCGGACACTTCATTGCCGGTGCTCTGGTTGAGCTGCTGCAGCAGAAGACCTCTTTCAAAGCTCCGAAATCCTCGGCAAATCGCGGGGTACGCCTGGCGTACGTGGCGCAGCGACTAACCCCGGAGGTGCACAGAGGTGCGGGGTACGAGGCGAGTCAGGGCAGTTAAACTCTTTCACCTGAACTCTTTTTTTTCCGCTAAATATATCAATCAGTGCTCACTGAAGACTACCAAAACAGGTTCTGCTATAGAAGCTGACCTGAACGTGGGACATTTGGAAGTTTCCGCCATATTGAACGCTAATTCGGTCTCCTCTCTTCACAGATCATTGTGCAGTATTACTTTACAGATGATGTCTTCATGATGTGGAACAGCCTTTAGGAACAACTTGAACGTTTCAATCACTGGCTTAGCACTTCCAATGCACACCTCAAGTTTTTCCTTCACTGTAATAGGAACCAGACCTATTTTTTGGAACCTGCTATTTCACTGAAGGAAAAAGCTCCCCCCCACCGTTTTTTCTAGAAGGACGGCGGAGAGAAACGCTCTTCTGCATAATCACAGATTTTATTCTAGACAATTTAGCAGCTGCTCAGTGCTTTTAAACTCATGAGATTGTGTTTTACTGAAAAAAAACCTGCATAAAACAAAGTACCGATCTGCAGAGCGCACAAGGGTCCAAAAAACCAGGCTGCTTTTCAAGTTTCCAGAAGAAGCTTTATGCCACTTCAAAAAATCCTTTTGGAATTAGGATGAGGTCTTGTTTTAAGGGTCTTTTTTCCATTTTACCCCAGCTTTCTGGCTAAAACGTATCATTCTCAGACATATTTTTCCTTTACAGTGTACTTTCCGTGGCCATTGAGGCGTATATACTTACTACAGAGATGGGCTGAGGAGGTGCTGTGAGGATGCTGAGCTGTTTTAATCTAAGGCCTAAAGGTCTGCAGCCAGACTACCTTCGCTGCCGCTAAAATCCTGCAGACCAATCAGAGCCAAAAATAAGCCAGAAGCAGCACGCTTGAGACGGGACTGAAGTCGAACGATCTTAAGTCAAATTCCACAAAACACAAAATAGTTTGGAAAGGTTCAAATTTGAGCTTTTAACCCGAGCCTTTATCAAACTGCAGCCCAATACCACCCCATGTTACGGTCCTCCCTCTCTTCTCGCCACAGCATTCAGAAATGTACCTCATTCCTGGGATTTAACTTAAGTAAAAATATTTCTTCCAAACTTGGTTTGTATCCTAGAGTTTATCCCGGAAAAATTGCCATGTCTCTACTCTGCTCCCCGTGTCTCATTGAGAGTCTTGTAGAGCCTTTTAAAACCTGGACTGGAGTTCAGTTTGAAAAAGAAATCTGCAGAAAAGCTTTGCCTCTCATTTTAAGTTCAAGATTTGGTATCTGTCACGCACCTTAAACTCAATTTAAGTTATAGCAAATGATTCCTTTCTTCCTCCAAAGAGCTGTATACATTTTGGGAGAAGCAAGCAAGTAACACCACACACAAACACAAGTAAATCAGACTATTTCTCAAGTGAATAATATGAATACACACACATAAATTCTAGATCTGAGGAGCAGAAGTGTGGGCAGAGCCCTGCATGGCGCTCCACCAACCAGTCCGGCTGGAACGCACCATGGAGCCATCCATCCAAGCAATCGTAGGGGCGCTCTTGCTTACAGATAAAGTGGGGGGGGGTAAACCATGACAAATGATCAGTTAAATACATAACGGAAAAAACAAACTATTATGCATATGTGATTATCTCACCGTTATTTTAAAACAGAGTTAATGTTATCTAGATGCCTTCAGGGTGCATCCGTACACGTGAGCTGTTTGAGCTGAAAATAGTAGTGGGGATCATCACAACACTCCTGCATTGCCTTTTACCCAAAACTACCGAGAAGTAAGATTTTTATCTAAGAGATAATAATTTTTATGCGAACTGTAAGCTGAGTCCCTCTGAGCTGGCCTCTTCACAGCCATTTTGAGGATACTTCAAGTTTTTGCATTTCATGGTTCCCTTTCTTTCCCCAACCTTTCTATTATGTGGGAACCAATTCACTGAGAGCGAGCCTGGGACAAATTGCACCATCTGCTTAAGAACAACTGGTATTTGCCAATCAGGCTCCTTCTGTGTCCTTTTTCATGGGCTTTTGGTTAGGTTGCCATTAAAAGTATTACGGCAAATCCTCAGCTTGAGCCCTGAGCTAAGGAAAAAAGGAAGATACCTTTCAGAGAGAGCTCAGGGACCTATTACCGGCTGAGGTATAGCACGAAGGGAGAAGAGGGAGTAGGACTTTGCGCACTCTGCAGTCAGGACATAGCTGTCTGCTAGAAATCAGGTTCTTCTAACCCTGCCTTTCAGGGGAACCCCAAACTGTCAAGCACAAATGTGATATAAAGCATTCCGAGTTGAGAATCCACAGAGATGCAGCAGAGAATCTGGCCAGCAAAAAGGTTTATTGCACGGTGCTATTCCATCTGCTGATAGACACCCTATAAGTGGAGTAAAGAAATAAAGCAGGAGAAAAAGACATCGCTTTTAGTCCAGCTCCTTTGCGTTCTCCAGCAAAGCAGCGTGTACATTTCAAGCTCTTCAGGACAGCTTCAGTTTATCTCTGTGTTCATATTGCCAGTGAAAAATCCTTTCCCGCCCTAACTCTCATGAGGGACACTGTTTTCTTGTGCACATTGTTGTTTCTTAAACTCCCATCAGGAAAAACTCTTACTGTTGGGGGATACCAAAACCCCCTATTTTTAGGTGTGCATTTACCTTTTAAATAGTGTTTGTGCTTAACAGCGCTTTGCGTACAATTCCTTAAGGCCTAAAACCTGTGCGTTACCCTTTAGCACTCATGCAAATCAGAATGGTTTGGGTTGGAAAGGACCTTGAAGATCATCGAGTCCCAACCCCCCTGCCATAGGCAGGGACACCTCCCACCAGACCAGGCTGCCCAAGGCCACGTCCAGCCTGGCCTTGAACACCTCCAGGGATGGGGCCTCTCAATAAAACCTCAAAAATAATAAAAAAAACTTCAAAAGTTTTAAGTATTGTTTTCTTATCCAAGCAGAAACTAAACTAAGCAAAACCAAGCCAAACATGAGGTGTCGGTGTTTTCTTTTTTTTTCTTAAAGGAGCTAAAACTATACTTGAGCTTTGGGACATGTTTGTAGGACTTCACGGAGGGGTTCGCCCTGTGCACAAGGTTGAATTTGACTGCAGACGCTTGCCTCTCCTTTACATAAGGGGTGATTTACACAGGGGCTTTTCATGGACAAAAATGACGCTCACGCTTGTCTTCAAGAGCCTCTTCCGTTACACAATTGTAGTAAGAAGACTACTAAGAGAGATGTTTAAAAGCTAATTACGTTGAATTTTAAAAATATTTCCTCCTCACCGCTGTAATTTTCAGCCCTCTGTTCTGATTGAATTTTCTACTGTTGTTGTTTGTCCTTTCCTGGACAGTTTTAAATGCCTTTCCTTTCACCTAACCGTTCAAATTTAACACATCTACAGAAGCTTCTCCTACAGAATGGCTGCCTTTCCGTATCCATCAGAAGACACAAAATCATTCTGGGAATCGTTTCCTAGACCTTCTCTTCAGGAAAAAAAGTAAATCTTCCAGTTTGTAATCCTGGAAGGAAGTCATTCCCTATCCACATCCAAGAAAATATTACTTTCAGGCTGAAGAATTCCTGGTTTGATCCCCAGCCAGCACAAAAAGGGGAAGAGGTACGAGATGGCCTGTGGCCACCTTTGTTTCCTTCATACCCCACCTCCACGCAGATGCAGCTGAGGATGAGCCCAAAGGTAACGACTCGCCCAAACTGCCAAAGGTTCAGAATCCCTGAGCGCAATTTAGATCCCAGTGATTCAAATGGGAGATCCATCACTGACATCAGCTAGTAGCAGAATCAAACAATCGTATCCCCATGGCTCCAAGTCAGGAAAGCACTTAAGCACAGGATTAAATCCATCCTTATTAGGGAATGCAATTAAACACACACTTAAAATTAAGGATGGCTGTAATCGTCCTGCATGAACAAAGACATATTCTTGAACTTAGGCCTTCTTAGCCTTAGGAAAATCTTAAAAATCAGAATCTTACACTTGCAATGGATCTAAATCCTCTGACGTTAAAAATTTCTACTATAGACCTAAGTGGCTATAAAATTTTAAAATTAGTTTAATCTATTTTTCTGACCTCAAAGGCAGGTTATTTTCCACTAGCACTGGAGCAGCTCTCAAATACTCAATGTTCCATGAAAAAAAAAGTCATTTTCCACCGTGAGTGGCCCTGGGACAGCAAATGTTATGGAAAAAACCTCCAGCTCCGGATGGGACTGTGAAACACGTGTTTAAAAAAAGAAGAAGAAAAAAAAAAAGGAATCCACACTATAGGGTGCCCTTAAAATATTCAGTGTTCAAAAACAAATTTCCTCCAACCTTGAAAGCCCTATGAAATATTACACACCATAAAAATCTTGGCCTACTAACTAGTTGCTCTAAAACATTGGATATGTCTTCAGAATTTTTTCCCCCAGCTATGTAGAATCTCATAAAGTATTCTGTATTTCCCATTCAAGAGCAAAGCAGAACTGTGCTGGCACAAATCACATTTTGCTGCACTTCGCTAAAAGTTTACCCAACTTTAAAGGCTAAATTCACATGTCATCTTCCAGAGGAAACGATTCTGGGTCAGTAACATACACAACGAATGTCATCTGATTATTATTTATTCCACGCTCACTAACACCTACAGCGGATTTAGCATAACTCACAGTGCAATTGCTTTGATTGATACATCTTCGTATTTTCTCCAGCAGAAGTCACAAACTGCCTTTATATTCAACAGAGTTACGTTTGAGCAATCAACTTCTGGCAAACCCTAAAAAGCCTAAACCATGCTGCTACTGAAATTACCTGTACGAATCTTGCCAGCTTCACTGGGAATAATGGACAGAGAGCCAGCGCGAGATATTTTGGCAGTTGGTGTGGTCTTCCAACGTGCCCTCTGATGCTGCCCCATTCTCTTGCAATCTTTCAAAGCTATTACCTCTGCCTCTCGCTACCGGCCACGCAACAGCCCCTCTTCCTAGGTGGCAGCAACATCTGGCACGATTTAGATATACTTACTGACACCTGGTGACCTCCTCAGAGGGGTTCCTCAAGCAAGACCCCTTCCCATCCCACCCTTGCTACAGCTCTGTCGGGTCCTGTTTAGTTCTCTGGCTGTCAGCTCAAAGAGAACTTGATCTTTTTTCCAGCTGCAGAAGTTAAAGGCTAATATTTTTCAAAATCAGGCATTTAAAAGAAGGCCACGATATTTAGGTAACTAAATCAGAGGATCTGAGTTAAGTGTGAACTCAGAAACGACCGCTAGACTGAATTCTGTAGTCGACCTCCAACAAAGACTTGGTTGGTGTGCATTAGGGCAATTCCACAATTCAGCACTGTCGTCAGAGACTGTTTTATCCAACTGGTTAGTAATTATACTTTCACTTTACTGAGCAGCCGTGCTATATCACCAAGGACCCAGACAGTTATGGTTAGAAAGTAGATACATACTCAGGGACTTGGAAAA
>VUYV01000097.1:428473-459031 GCA_008711295.1 Anarhynchus alexandrinus
AACTGCCAAAGGTTCAGAATCCCTGAGCGCAATTTAGATCCCAGTGATTCAAATGGGAGATCCATCACTGACATCAGCTAGTAGCAGAATCAAACAATCGTATCCCCATGGCTCCAAGTCAGGAAAGCACTTAAGCACAGGATTAAATCCATCCTTATTAGGGAATGCAATTAAACACAGGCTTAAAATTAAGGATGGCTGTAATCGTCCTGCACGAACAAAGACATATTCTTGAACTTAGGCCTTCTTAGCCTTAGGAAAATCTTAAAAATCAGAATCTTACACTTGCAATGGATCTAAATCCTCTGACGTTAAAAATTTCTACTATAGACCTAAGTGGCTATAAAATTTTAAAATTAGTTTAATCTATTTTTCTGACCTCAAAGGCAGGTTATTTTCCACTAGCACTGGAGCAGCTCTCAAATACTCAATGTTCCATGAAAAAAAAAGTCATTTTCCACCGTGAGTGGCCCTGGGACAGCAAATGTTATGGAAAAAACCTCCAGCTCCGGATGGGACTGTGAAACACGTGTTTAAAAAAAGAAGAAGAAAAAAAAAAAGGAATCCACACTATAGGGTGCCCTTAAAATATTCAGTGTTCAAAAACAAATTTCCTCCAACCTTGAAAGCCCTATGAAATATTACACACCATAAAAATCTTGGCCTACTAACTAGTTGCTCTAAAACATTGGATATGTCTTCAGAATTTTTTCCCCCAGCTATGTAGAATCTCATAAAGTATTCTGTATTTCCCATTCAAGAGCAAAGCAGAACTGTGCTGGCACAAATCACATTTTGCTGCACTTCGCTAAAAGTTTACCCAACTTTAAAGGCTAAATTCACATGTCATCTTCCAGAGGAAACGATTCTGGGTCAGTAACATACACAACGAATGTCATCTGATTATTATTTATTCCACGCTCACTAACACCTACAGCGGATTTAGCATAACTCACAGTGCAATTGCTTTGATTGATACATCTTCGTATTTTCTCCAGCAGAAGTCACAAACTGCCTTTATATTCAACAGAGTTACGTTTGAGCAATCAACTTCTGGCAAACCCTAAAAAGCCTAAACCATGCTGCTACTGAAATTACCTGTACGAATCTTGCCAGCTTCACTGGGAATAATGGACAGAGAGCCAGCGCGAGATATTTTGGCAGTTGGTGTGGTCTTCCAACGTGCCCTCTGATGCTGCCCCATTCTCTTGCAATCTTTCAAAGCTATTACCTCTGCCTCTCGCTACCGGCCACGCAACAGCCCCTCTTCCTAGGTGGCAGCAACATCTGGCACGATTTAGATATACTTACTGACACCTGGTGACCTCCTCAGAGGGGTTCCTCAAGCAAGACCCCTTCCCATCCCACCCTTGCTACAGCTCTGTCGGGTCCTGTTTAGTTCTCTGGCTGTCAGCTCAAAGAGAACTTGATCTTTTTTCCAGCTGCAGAAGTTAAAGGCTAATATTTTTCAAAATCAGGCATTTAAAAGAAGGCCACGATATTTAGGTAACTAAATCAGAGGATCTGAGTTAAGTGTGAACTCAGAAACGACTGCTAGACTGAATTCTGTAGTCGACCTCCAACAAAGACTTGGTTGGTGTGCATTGGGGCAATTCCACAATTCAGCACTGTCGTCAGAGACTGTTTTATCCAACTGGTTAGTAATTATACTTTCACTTTACTGAGCAGCCGTGCTATATCACCAAGGACCCAGACAGTTATGGTTAGAAAGTAGATACATACTCAGGGACTTGGAAAAGGTAATTTTATCAGAAATTAAAGAACTACACAGGAATTGCCATTCTTAGTCAGACCTGAAGTCCACCAAACTCAGCGCTTTGTGTCCAGTGATGGGCACCTGGGGATGTGTAGACAAAGAGTACTAAAATCACAGCACTTATTGAATGACCCTTCCTCAGTCTATCTTCCCAGCTTCCAGAATCAGAAGTAGAACTTAGACCACCACGCTTGTTTCCTCTAATACTGCTCTTCCCTCTACCTTTTCTAGCACTACTAGACTATTTTCGAGATGAGATTAGCAAGCTGCAAAGAGGATTCACCACAGCTTTAAGCAATAGCTTATTTTCTATTCTTTTGTCCATCCCTCCACAATTAGTTTTGATTTGCCTCTATGGACACCACCCAGGGAGTGTGCTGGTGTTCCCGTGGAACTAACCAGCATGTCTCCACAGATCTTTCTCTGAGTAGCAGTCATTCATATGCACATGCCTAAATTTAAGGTTATTTGTTCTAGATGTCCATTTATGCTGCAAATATAAATTGTGAACGTTCTTTGCCCTCATTTAGCTATTCAACGTCATTTTTGTGATCCTGCCGCGACTCTTTGCAGAGAGTTTTAGATCTGATTAGCCTCTATAAACCTTGATTTTTCACAGCTTTACTCAACTAACCGTTCACATTGTTTTTCAGAACTTCTATAAAAATGTTGAACATCACAAATCCCAGAACAGAGTCTTGGGGCACCCGACTGGTAACCTCTCTCCACCGTAAAATTTGACCACTTGTTCCTTCCGACCATTTAATGAGGTGCTAACCAACAAGGTAACCTCTTCTTTTATACTATGAGGCTTTGTTAAAGTTTGCCGAGGGAACTTCTTGATAGCTTTTTGCAAATTGAAGTAGGAAGTACCAAGGCAACACCCACCCACACGCTTGTTGAGCACCCCAAGAACTCCCATAGATTTTTGAAATTTTGCCTTTCTCTAACATAACCCATCTTCCTGAATTAGGAATTTGAAGGAAATCCCTGCTCCAATAAGGAAAGCTGGGACAGAAAGGGAGAAACACACACTAGAAAAAAAGCAATTCTGTAAACCAGTCCAATTTATGCCCCCCCCCACATCCTCCCACGAACTCTGTAGGCTATATCTACATTAGCAAGTAGTGGAGGGCATTGGGAATGTGCTTTTAAAGAGACATAGTTGGTACCCAAGGTCCCAAAACACACCCGACATGTGTTTGGATGACAGATGCTTTGGACTACTTGGTGAATCTCGCCTGGGCCCTTGGACTTACTGCCCATTAGTATTTGGAAAATAACAGGTACAGTCCCCAGACACACCTTTCAGTTTAGTATATCCAAAGGGATTCAGTTTTCAGGTTCCCAGACTGTTGCAAGACACAAAGCAAAGCACAATTAAGGTTTTGAAGTACATCTTTCAGTCCTTTCCGCTTACGCCCAAACAAAAACTCCAATGTAGATGCACTTATAGTAAAAAGAAGCATAAGAGCAAAAGGCTTTCCTTTTATAATACTAATTACAGTGTCAGTCCTTCGTCATAAAATAAACCCATAGTTACCCCTTCAAACCTTTGAAATCCATTATTAATATCTTTTAGAAGAACACACACAAAACCTTAAAGAAATGAAGAGCCAGAATCCTATGTATTAAACTGCTATTTTTCCTCACTGAGATGTCTTCTGAGGGGTTAAGCATAGAAGACAAAGAACAGCATCAACGTTACATTTGGAATAGAGTGGGGAAATGAAGGAACAGATGGAAAATCAAATTCTTGATTTCTCTGGACCTGTTTCAAGTTCCAATACTGACAGCAAGTAGCTGGTCCGTCTTTGTGAAATGCATGTGCAAAAAGATGACCCTGATTCAACAGGTTTTGTGTATTTCTCACAACTTTTTTATCAATATGTTATTCTTACAGAGCCAAAATATATTCATAGGAACGCAGAATTTGGATGAAGATGGAGTTTCTACTTTTAAAAGCCTCTGTGCCAAGATATTTCAGAGATGCAATATAATGTATAAAGAACCTCAATCCAGTATATTTCCCCTTCTACTCCCTTACCAGCAGGTGGCAGACAATGCACATTTTAGCTATATTTTCATTTTTTCCACCCTATTTTACTTCAACTTAGAACTTTCAAGGTTTCACAATAAATGGAGTCTGACAGTTTCAGTTTATTTTAGTAATAATCACAAGACGATCTTTTCTGCAAATACAATAAATGTTATCCAAGAGCAATTTGGAGCAATCAGTATTGATATTTATACCATGTGTGTTGATTGAAAAGCTCTTGGCTGTAAGAATGGAATATGAATCTATCCAGAATGTTATGAATATCTTCTAGCATATGCTCCTGCGGGAGCTATAAAAGTGAGTTCATTATAATTAGTGGAAAAATAGTTTTGTTATAAATTAAAAAGAGAAAAGAAATCAATACGATAAGCTCCAGCAGTTTAGCTAACTTTTCTTAATCTACTCTTTGATGTTCTGCTTATCAGGATTCACTGCTCTTCAGCATTCCAAAGTTTTTTTTTCAATCGGAATGTGATATTCGGAGTGTGCAAGAAAGGCTTTCAAAAGGACAAAGAGAACCAAATCAGCAACCAATGAAAAAAGAAACAAACCTGCAGTCAGCCGGCTAACACTGCAGCTAATACTAAACTTCACGTCCTTCCCGTTAAAACCATCAAACAAGAGCTGTCCCCTGTAACGTGCCCTAACGAACCCGGAGCCTCTTAAGTGGAATATACTTCGGGCCTTGAATAATTAAAGGGTGTATTGTACAGCCATTAGCCAGCCCGTAGAGGAAACTTCCTTACGGCATCACCTCCACGCTACCTCTTTCACAACCGTCCTTTTCAGATCGTTGGGTAGGCTGCTCCTACTTCCAGCTGAAGTTCTGCTCTATGGCATGATATTCTCTCCTCAATGAACCATTAATTTACCTTTTTGCATATGTGCAGAATTTTTATATGTTTCAGAAAGAAAATTCCTGACTAGACCTTACACTGCTGGACACAAAACGTCGAATTCAATACGTAGACTTATTCGCAGAGAAAACTATGGTTTGAACAACTATAAAGTAGTATTATAGGCTCTTCAGCCTACAGAAAAAAACCCAGAAGTCATTGCAGCCAAGAAATTTAAAAGTAATTTAAGAATTCGGCTAGTGACATGGCATTTATATGCTTCACAGACACCTTATTCATTAGATGGTTCTTCTTATGGAGAACTATTTTGCGGGCTAGCAAGAGTCCAGTAGATCAGATGTATCTGCTCGATGCCACTGAGAATTCTGCATCAGTAACATCTGTCTAGGAGGATCCTGAATAAGTATGGAGCAGAACATGAAAAATGCACAAAGTCTCATCTGGTAATACTTCACTCGGGACAGGCAGAGAAGTTGTCACCCACAAAGAAACCAAATCCTCCCTTCTGAGCATTCAGGAGGAAGGGCCGCGAGGAAAAGTGCTCCAGATCTCGCCGAGGTCTCCTGACACTAAAGGAGGGGCTCTCTTGTAATTACTTCTATAGTTCATTCTAAGAGATCCTCAGCGGATAGACAGTCACATTCAATTGCTGTCCAATGGCGTTTTTAGTCTAGATATTAATTGTAAGGGTTTGTAGAGGGCTATCACTCCAAGAAGGCAAGAGATTATTACTGTAAATCATGGCTGATGAGGACTAAAGGACACTTGCCGACCCACATCGCCTCTTTGTAGGAGAAGAAATTTTAGAGTGCATAGAAATATCAGTATTTTTTTCTGATTCAAAGTCTTGGTTGTCTGGTAATTTATATGTTGTTTTATCAGTGTTCACAACAAAGTTATCCTACTACACAGAAAATGGACAAATTTTGGGGTCCCACCTATTAGACAAATATATTAGCGTAATGTGCTATTGAGTTCAGTCTTCTAAAGTCAGCGGTTTATTACTTTTCATTAAGGAAAGGAGATCAGAAAAACTCTGCTTCCATCATTGCCTAAGTTTTTTCTGCTTCTAGGCTTAGTGACATTTTAAGACATGCAAGCTCTATTTTATTCACAAACAGTAATACTTACTTCCCTGGCAATGACAGGAAATAAAGCAATTAGATAAATCATTTTTTAAGTCAACACTGGTGTCTTAGCATAGCTAAAGTTTGGCTCGTGAATATACACAGTTCTAAAGCATTTGGAAATCTACAGTCCCATGTGAAAATATTAATTTATATTTAAATTGCTAACCGCTTACCCATCCTAACAATATTAATATTAACAGTGTGACATTAACTCTCTGCTGGATTTCAGCCGTAGGTCAGTTATACATAGAGCTGCCAAACTATAGTTGGAAAATATTACTTCATCAAAGAATTAGCTTTGGTACAACAGTGAATAGCAGAGCCACATGTCCTAATATATGTCAGCCTGGCGCCACTATTGTATGCAGAACTATTTGCATATATATATATATTTCTATCACCGCTGTGGTTCAGTACCAACGCGCCTTCTGATATGGAGTCCCCCAGCAGTGTGAACGGGAACAGCACGCTGACTTCTCCGCAGCCTCTTTTCCCGCTCACTTGCAACGCTCATTGTCATTACCACCTTCATACCTCATCTCCAACACGGCACTAAAGGCTCGCCTTCGCTTATTAAATATTTTGCAGGATATTGCTGCTGTGAGTTACATCTTACAATTTAAACTCAGCAGATAGTAATGATGAGATTAAAAAGAAAACATCGACCTTTCCAACAAAGGACTAGAAAATAAAATGAAGCAGCGAACTGCTTAATGCCTGTAGCTTCTGATTAACGTTAATGCTGCTCCACAGATGTTGAGCTTGAAAATATCTGTACGCTCTCAGGGCTCGGCACTGCTCTTTCTTTCCTAGTAAGGAAAGCAGCTGCAGACTGATGGCTCTAAAAGGTAAGTTTACTTCACCGTCAGGTTTAAAGTTCTATTAAGCTCCGGCTGGAGATTTCATTTTCGGTTTTAACAATAGTCTAGACAGATGTGCATCTCGAATAGGGATAAGGAAAGTTCTCTGATGAGCAAGTCAGCTGGCCGTGCTTGCTAGTGGAGCGAGACAGTCATTCACTGGTGGGCTTTAAGCTCTGTAGCGCAGCGTCAGACCACTTCATGGAAAGAAAAGTGCTTTTAAAGGAAAATCTGTTTGAACATATACACGTGTGTGCAAATTAAAGCGAAAGACAGAAAAGAAGCAGGACTGGTGTGGGTGACATGCCTAATAAAAAATGACTAATGATCAATGATTTTCTGCCTTCACTGGTAATTTCTTTCAAGGTGTAAGGTAAACTTCCGATTCCAACATTACAAGGAACTTCAGTGCAGTCCTTGCTTACCTTTCACTGGACATTCAACCATAATATTTGTTCCAATTCTTGCCACGATTGTACCTCCAACAACCGCCGAGAGACTGCTGGCTTCCAGATTTGTAACATTCAACACAGAGGACAAGACGACAGGAACCTCTTTGAAATTAAAGGGATAATCAGTTTTAAAAGCTTTATTTGACTTTTAAATATAGATCCTCTATGTAAATTTGTCATGTTTGGAACAGAATTCACTTTGCAAAGCAGCAGCCAGAAAATACAGATAGATACAAGCAGACTCAGTTCACACCTGTGTGGTTTTAGAGCAACAAGACCATCTCATGACTACTTATTAAATTAGGCAGTTTCACGGATTGCCAACAAAAGAAACGATTTCACATTGGAGCGGGGATGGGTGCTCATTATTAAAAAAAAAATTCTGTGGGTGCTACAGGTCTTACCTGCATGCAATAGCGACGACGTTTCCATATCAAAACCAAAGTCATTGACAACCAGGCACCCATATGTACCAAGTTCCTTTTGAGTGGGATTCTGAATCTGCACTTTTCCGATGGTGTCCAGGATGACCCTGCAGAACGTTCAAGGAAAGACAAGGGTTACTACCCTGGGACAAACCCAGCTGAGTCTTCTTGCCAGAGGTATAGCAGCAAAACCCCTTTTTAGGAGTTTGCTGTTCTAGACCAGCGCGTGCAGTAGCAGTTCTGCCTCCCCTTTGGTGACAAGAGGGGACCACTAAGGGATACATGCATGGAAGATTCTTCAGATATCCTTCTTCTCCAAAGCTGTGTCCTAGTCACAGCCCTTTGGAGGACGGCAGGTTTACTACTACAAACCAGAATCCCTCAGGAACAGCAGCATGAATAAATGAGACTACCGCAATTAAAAGTATTAGGCTTGGCAAGAAATCCATCTCTCCAGAGCAAGCGTGGCTGCCAGCAGGACTGGGAAGTTCACAGATGTATGGCCTAATCTGACTTCCAAATTACTGTAGGTTGGTTTCTTTTTTTGAATATTATAATCATTAAAGCTAAAGTCTTCCACCAAAACCCCACTGGCGTTTTGAATATCTTGCTCACCATCTGAGGGGCAAGATGTGAGGGACAGCGTCCCAGGCTGGGGAAGAGCCCGACAAGAGCAGCCTGGACTTTTCCCCCTTGTTACCTTTCTCAGCTCTCTGTTACATTAATTACGCCATACACTCATCACATCCCAAAAACCTGTCGCTTTGGCGTTCTCCCACACTGAGTACACTTACAAAAGTAAGAGATACACAAAAATATAGTAAAAATACTCATGTCTCAACAAAACAAGCCACCGCATGCACGGCTCAAGTATGGCCTTCTTTTACAAACCTGGCGGATAAACAGCCCGTTTACCTCCTCACATAATAACGCTATTAATGGCATTGGCTTTTCAGTACACACACATCTATATGGATTTTTGCATAAGAAACCTTACTGTAGAAAAAATAGGAAAGAAACCTACTTCACTAATGTATCCCTCAAGTGCAAGAGTATCGGTCTGGGCTAAAATGGAGGCAATTTATGAAAGCAGACGTTGGGAATCAAACAGATACTCGTGAATAAATAAAACACCATCACGTCCAAAAAACGAAAGTATCACTTGCAACAAATTAATGGGAAATTATGCGTATTTCACAAAATAAACATAACTGGTGGGAGCTACATGGTTCCAAAAACATTTGCACTTTTAAAAATGGCTCAGTTTTGGTGTCTTTGCTTTAATTGATAGCCCTGCAGAAGTATATTTTTCTTGGCAGCGCGGTTAATCAGTTAAGTATGTTGAGAAATATCCAAAAGCGCCTTTATCATTTCAGAATCGGGTTTTTTTCATTACTCAAGAGCTAGCTATAATTCTAAGAGGCTCACACACGAAGTTAATGTTAATATTATCAGGTGGGCTTCTAATTTATCAGCAATGAAGTAAAAGTATTTGCTCAGTCTCGAGCAAATACCTGAACACAACACACACTTGCTGTACCTGTTCTTCAGGTATAGTTCTCAAATGTGATGGTAGTAGAGGTCCTTTATTATTTCATATTCCACTGTCCACAACAGAAATATCTGTACATTCTAAAGTATTGAAAAACAACCATAAAAGCTCATTCTTTCTTTTTAAATTGAAGTTACGCAGCTACAGTTATACCTAAAGATTTACTATGCTGAAGGATAGTGAGCATACCAGGGATATTTTCCCTCCCTAAAATGAGTAAGAACTAACACTTCTTTTCAGCTACACCATGGCAGAAGTTTCTAACGTGTTCCCACCGTATCTGGTGTATCTGAATGAATCCAACGGGCTTCTTAATTTGAGTATAAATCTCTCCCCTTTCTGATGCAGCTGAAGTGATTAAGGCAGTTCACAAAATAGAGTTAGGACATCCAAAACACTACACCTAGTAAAAAAAAAGTCAATCCTCCCATGTAATATGCTGGAAATGGACATACACTCGGGTCTTAGTACAGCCAAACAACGTGACAGACACTTGAAAGAATAAAAAGATGGAAGGCAAAGTGTTCACGCTTATCTCATTTTTACAACAGTATGTTTTAATACTGCACAGCAGGGTGGACTTTTACAGTCGATAGCGACACGTGTCATTCAAAAATAAAAGAGAAGATATTTACTTACTTCTCGGAGGCTTTTAATGTCTCGCCATCTTTCGTCCAAGTATATTTCACTTCACTAATACCAGCTGTTTCACACAGGAGATTGACAGCGTGAGTATTCTTGGTCAGAAAAACGGTATTTCCAATTCGCACAGTTACTGTTTTGTTGAAGGAAACTCGAGGAATTTCCTTTTGCCTCATAATAACTGGAACCTTCTGGTCAAACATTAACTTATCAACAGTTTTCGTGCTGAAACGTTCAGATTCATTTGGTGATTTGCCTGTGAGCTTTGAGGCAAGTTTCTCATCCTGGGCTCCCTTCCATTTTTCAGTAGTCGGTTGTGGAGGCACAGACAGTTCAGCCACTAATTGATAAATGACCTGGGACGCCAAGTCATCGTTGGCTTCTCCAGTTTCAATGAGCTGACTCATGTTCCTTATCAGCTCTTCAAAGTGCACAGTGTCCATGCTGTAGGCGCCCTGGAGAACTGCCGCCTCCAGTCGTTTATTCCTGAACTCACGAGAACCGAAGTCTTCTGCCGAATTACTCCCAAAGGTTTCCAGATTTCGCAGGAATGGCTGATCATTCACTTGCCTGTCTCCCAGATAGAGCTCATTCTTCTTACTCCACATTTGCCACATTTTGCTCATTTTGTGCCATTTGGCCCCAAAGCTGTTGGCTTCGTTGTGATCTGTGTTGCTGGTCTCACTGGCGTGTTTTCTAAGATTTGGTGGTTCTATCAATCTGTTGTCAGTACCAATGAGTTTGAGTACAAACGTTTCATGCGCAGAGCCTGCAATACACCGGTACACACCAATATCAGTGGCTTCAAGACTATGTATTTTCAGCGAGCCTGACTTCGTGATGCCCAGTCTTTTGGAGTTTTCTAAGTGTTGTCCATCTTTCTCCCACCGGATAAGGGATTTCTGGAACCTTCGTACAGGGCACTTAATTACAACAGATGTTTTTGGAAGTAAGTAGGCTCGGCTTCCGATGGTAAAATTAATGCGCTTCTCTTGTCTTGTCTGAATATAGACTCGGTGGATACTGACAATCTGAGGTCCATGAGCAGAATACTTTTCTGGAAGCTTTGGTTTAATCTCTGAAAGAAAACAAAGTGTTGAAAAGTATCTAATCATTGGCACTCACGCTTACAAAATCTGCTTTTCACCGAGTGCTTGACAGAGCTTTTCCCCACTTTGTTCAAGTCAGATTGCAACATGCGGAGCTTTTATCTGAGTCACAAAAATGCAAAAATATGAACAACATCAAACCATAACATTCCACTGCTCCAGCCAAGAATTCTATCGCTTCTTCCCCAAATCTCCTAAAAATAAAAAGATACAGGCAACATATACCTCTATGAAGGACACAGATGGTGCACACATACATAAATGTGTATATGCATGTGTATTATAGAATATATTAATTTATACTATATGCAATCCTATTATGGTTATATTGCCTATATATTTCCTGTCGCTGCCTCGGAAAGGCTAGGCATGACGGGAATGGAAAAAGTGAACCAAAAAAATCGGAACGCACGTGGTGGGGTTTGGGCCAGCCTGGCCACTGGGGTGAGCGACAGATGCTCTGCCCTACCTCTGTCTTTAAGGAGAGGGGAGGGAGAGAGAGAGAGGAAGAGACCAGGACAAGGCATTATCGCTTTCCCCACGTTCGAGCACTGTTGGGTGCAGAATGACATATAAATAAAACACAACATATCCAAAAAGTAAGGCTCCCCTTGGCTGTTATTTAAACTGTTGGCTGGCCGCGCTGGTTGGTTGAGTCAAGCCAAATTGATAGCAACGCAGGAGGTGAAAGAAAGAGGCAGTGAAGACACAGTACATGCAACAAGCAAAGCCACCATGCCATCATTGGCCGAGGGTAATTTCTTTGGGTTGAAAGATGAGTTGCTCACAGCGTCGTGCCAAGAACGTAGGGAGGGAAGGGAGGAAAGAGAGAAATAAGTCAAAATTTTGAGAGGTTGAATATAGTAATCAGATGAATTGGCAAAAGCAGACAGTAACAGCATAGAGCTCCATGCAGACTGGGTATGGAGACACTGGGTATTACGAAGCTCCTCCCGCGTTGTACTGCAGGCGCTTGGATGCTGAGAGGTTCCTAGGGAGCTGCCCGAATGACTACCACCACGGGCAGGCGTTCCCAGCAGCAGCTGGATAGGCACGGCGCAGACAACACGAGAATGACTTCAATGTTTCGGATACCACTGCGTTGACTCACTGCTGGCAACGACTGTGCCCCACTTTGATCAGCAGAACTAATCTTCCTAAGAAAACACTAGGTAGGTGAGAAACAAAGCGCTGTAGGAGGTGTGGAGCGAGGGCACGCACCCCCCCCGAGTTCCATGCAAGATGAAGTTGGCCATCTGGGGAGAGCCGGGAAACGCTCTGCGTTGGTGCTGGAAAACAACCCCATTGTGTTTGGTAACCCAGCCCAATGGTGTGCGACGGGGGAAAAACTCAGAGCCTGCAGACCGAGTCAATGAGCCAGGAAACGGGCACACAAATCAAAATCCTTCTCAGTGTGCCTGCATCTGAAATCACTGCTACTATTCCACTTGGTAGGTACATAAATAAAACGACGAGTACAGCGATGGCACACAAATGATATTTGAAAAACTGCGTGCTCCTTACGTGCATATGCTTCAAATATGCTGCGAAGAAATAGGTGAAAAGCTAAATGCTTCGAGCATTCAATAAGTGTGTACACTATATGAACTACACCCTAGAGTGCGTTCTTATGCTTATAAAACAAAATGGTTATTTTCAATGTTTTGGGTAATGAGTTCAGACCTGTGGGGATATCACGGTTTCATAATTACACAGCTTTTAAATCAGAATTCGTTATCCAGATACATGGTTCCCTCAACCATTTCACGTGGTACAACAAATAAATTGCTTTAGGCACTCGGTTTACTAAAATTATTGAAGTAGCGTCCTGTTTTTAATAAGTTATTGGGCCCCAAATATTTATTTTTAGGGAAGTGTTCCAGCATTAAATCTTCCATTTCCAAAATCCAACTTACAGACACAGTAAGTGTAACTTTAAACACACAAATTAAAATACTTCAGGCTGTGCTCTGTTTACACTAGTTATTCCAACATGGAATTAAACCCAGTGCATACTTATAAATATGTTAACAAGTCTCATCCATTTCATTTTTTGCAAAAAAAGAAAGACCACTAACTCTCATTAGCAGTTCAACACGAAAGGGTGTGTATATTTTTACTGGTGACTGGTGAGCAAGGCTAGGAGTGAAACAAAGTTCAGAGTTGGGGATGGCAGGCCATACAAATATATAAGGTCATATAAATATATGAGGCCACATAAGTATGCATTTTCTGGATCCTTCGTATCATCCAATCTTGCAGCTGCTGAGGTAACAGACTGTTTGGGAGAGGGTTTTTTCGACAAGGTAAGTCTTGCTTAAGGATTAGATTGGACTGGAACCATTGGACCTCATTATCACCTGGTACGAATCCATCTGCATCGATGACCTCTAATGGTCCTTCTATGGCTTTAGCTGGGCGTCAGTGACCTCAGGGCTAGACTGGTGTTATTTCCTATTTCTCAGAGCCCACAGTCAGGAATGTTTCTGATTTAATAGGGCTTATTAAATAGAAAACAGCTACGATTACTAGTCCCAGGGTAAAAGATTAAGTTTGAAAAGCCTCAGCACTGTCACGAGACAGTAAAAAAGAAGGAGCTCATCTGAGCCACACAAGCACAGTCCTGAGGAGGCACATCCAGAAACCCTGCTCCCAAAGGCAAGGACCCCTGAGCACGGCACGCTACGTGTTACGCTACTCTTCGCTGAGCCCACGTCACTCTGTAGCTCCCCATCTGCCCGGCCCAGGGCCGTGCTACCTTCCTGCCTTCTATTCATTCCCCTTCAAGACAGCCCGAACCCATGGGTGCAGGAGGAGGAGATGCCTCCTGCCACGCTCCTGTGAATCCAAAGCCCGCGGCTGCCGCTGCCCCGGCTCCTGCTGCAAAACCCAAAATGGAACTACGGGTACGGACGTGCCTCTCGCCTTCCCCCGCGCCCTCCTGTCGCGTAGCTGGGGAAGGGCCAGGCAGATCCGAGGCGCGAGGGCTCCCTTCTTCCAAACGGTCATGGAGACGAAGGGAGAGGACAGTGATTCTCTTGTATGGCTTTGACCTGCACCGGTTGGCACTCCCCCCGCGGTCCGCTGTCCTGCTTCCTTGGCCCCGTGGTGGCAGCGGACAACGTAACTTTAATATCAGTCCGTGCTAAGCAATTTGCAAACCGGCTGCGCTGCCATTCAACTATCCACAATTAATTAAATTCAGATAGATATGCAGCTCAAAATATTTTATTAAACCTGATGCCAAGGACATTCCTGAAAGTCCGCAGGGCTTTATTTAAGTGGAGTTTTGAACCTCGGGATTTTGGCATGTTAATCTGAAACACAGGCCAGGAAAAGAAGTTTCATATTATGTATGAATCAGTAATTATTATATTTCTTATTTTGTTTCGTGAATAATTTTTAAAGCAAAGCTTCAAAATGTATAAAGTAGCTATTTCTTGACAGCACTACAAATTGGGTCAAAACACGTCTATCTCTGTGAGCTGTGATCAAAACCAGGCCGCTCATGAAGGCTTTTTTGGGTTTTCCCCCACCTCAAAACCAAAAACTCTCCTTTTTCTCTTTCTTTTCAGTGCCCTGCTCCCCAAACCTACAAAGTAACACCCTCGTTTATAAAGGAAGGAGAGCACAGGATCAGACATAAGGAACCTGCATTTAGAACTGCCCGTTCTCAATTAGCATATGCAAATGAATATCCTCTACCAGTAAGGTATTTCCATTGGTATTACACACACGCAATTAGTGCAACTACCATCAGTATCACAACCTGACGGTGCCCAAATTATACAGTTCCTACAGACAATCTTTCTGAGAAGGTTTTTATATAGACAGTAATAAAATACTGGATTTTTTGAAGACTGTCTGTACTGTCATCACTTCCTGCAAAGCCCATGAGAGTGGGATTCTCGTTTCTACAAGGAAAGATAGAAATTATACCTAAAGTTATCACTGGCACAGAGTTTCAGGTTTTGAATTCCACCATGCTAAGCAAAATGTCTAGTGTAATACAAACGTACAGTGAAAAGACAAGCCAGAACTGGATTCTTATCTTTTCTAATGTCCTTTGTAATTTATACTCAATTTACAGTTTTTTGGGCCTTTTTTTTTTTTTTAATGCAGTTGGGATAGCACAAAGGATAAAGGAAAAATCAGATCAAATGTAGGTAAATACGAGGGTGAGAGGAATGTACCACTAAAGCGTATTCAAAAACTGCTTCTTGAGATCATAACCTTTATTTCTGACTAGCAGGAAAAAAATTTAAACACAGTCCTGTTGTTACTGGTCTAGTAATTATGACACCCAGTTTATGCCAGATAAGCAATGTTGTGAAAGGATAGGGAGATGAGTGAATTAACCTGTACACAGGTTTTTCTTTATAAATAGATCATTCCAAATCAGCAAGAAACCACATAAAGCCACATACTTACTCTTGCAGGCGTTCATCTGACAAGACCTTACAAGCAGTGAAGGAGACAGACCGCTACACATTGATCCATTTAACGTGACATATTGGCCCTTTGCTGTTAGGTTTTGGCAGGCAACTTTCCTTCTCTGGATTCCAACTCCACAGCTTACTGAGCACTGTGAAAGGAAGGATGCAGTCAAGCTAAACTTGGTGTCCCACACCACACATGCTAATTTTAAACCAGTTTGTTGGGTATTTTCTCTTCTGAGAGTGCACACGCTCTACTTCATGTGTATCCTTGTGTTATCCAGACATTAAACTCTCTCGGCTTTTGCAAGCAATAAGAATATAAGGTAGATAATCTGTTCCAGCAAGCAACTCAGGAACAATTAAAATAACATGACAGTATTTCTTTATGTCCAACCACGGGCAGAGCAGAGCAATGAGATCTAGTATCTAAGAGACAATTCAGCATGTTCCAAACAGTCTGTGTCACGTCTCTCAACCCCTTCTCCTAGTTTGTGTTGCATGAACAGAATTGCAGCTTCTAAATTCACCTTTATAAAGCTTTTTGAACAGGGAGTGGTAGCAAGTTCGTATTAAATGGGAAAGAAAGAGGAAATACTCCAGAATAATGCAGAGATTTGATTTTTGGAAGCCATACTGTGAAATAACTGATAGCTAAACAAGTCTGGTAGAACGCATGCAATGCATTACAGCCTGTCCTTCAGCAACTCAGACACTGCTGAGGAAGGGGGACGTGCTCACTCTGGCTGCAGGCAGGGATGCACAGCAACTGTACGCACAGTTCAGCCCAAGAACACGCCTCGCGAAACCTTCAGCTGCTCCGTGAATTTATTGCTCGTAATCACCCAAGCACGAATCTTTAGAGCTCATGTCGCAACTGAAAGTTTTGGTTANCCCGTGAATTTATTGCTCTTATTCACCCAAGCTCATGTCGCAACTGAAAGTTTTGGTTAACCCTCGTCGGGGGGCTGCTTACCTTGGACCATTCTCCTACGACTAGCTGAGGAGGACAATCCACTTTTGCACATGGTTTACTGCTTGGCAATTTAGGTTCCTGGCAGGTGTCATCGGAATGTTTCAGGAAACTTCCGTCCGTCAACAGCTGCTTACAGTACACTCTGCGAGTCTGAATCCCTCCTCCACAAGTACGTGAGCACTAAGGAGAAGAGAACATCGCGTCTTCTCACACCTGCACGGACATCTGTGCTCACCCACGTTGTTGTAAGCTCCGCCCCCCCAATTATGCCCTCTTGAAAAATGACATCTACTTTCTATTAAAAAGCAAGCAGCACGTAGAAAATTCTTCTGTTAAAAATGTTTAACTGATTTATTAGAGATGAGAACCTAACTACTAAGTTAAAAAGTCACACCACATCAATGCAATTAAGTAGTAGAAATCTTAAAGAGAAACCCGCATCTTGCACGTATATCTGCCTATGTCTCACATGAGTTAATATACCTGGTGGGAGTTTAGGAAACTTTGTCCTCGAGACAAAAAAAAGAAGCAATGTCTGCAAAAGCAAGTTATTGCCTTTGCAGCGCATAGAAAGAGAGGTGATGTCTGGAGTATCCACAGCCTTCTGAAACCTTAAAACGGACTTTCCACCTCATCCTGTGACTACCCATTGGCGTAGTAATCAAAAGTAGTATTTTTGACCCTGGATCGTTCTAATGCATTCAACTGAAAGGCTTATGTACCAAAGTTTAGGAGCTACCTTCTGCGGCATTCCAGCTAGAGAATTTCAAGTCCATTGCCAGATTTAAACTATTTCCGTGAGCCGGTCATACCTGCTGCCATTCCTCAACGTGCCAAACAGGGGGACAATCGACCTGGTTACAAGCTTGTAAAGAATGAGGCTTTTTGTCTTTGCACTCGTCAGCAGCAAGAGCAGATCCTCCCGGCTGCCGGCAGTCCACGTCTCTGCTCTGTATCCCGACCCCACACGTGGCCGAGCAGCGCCTCCAGGGACCGCTTTGCCACCTGTTCCACCAACACAGCCAAAAATCCACAGTTTAGCACCTTGCCCCAAACTGGGGAGGGAGCAGTCAGACCCAAACAGAACCTAGCCAAAAAATAACTGAAATTATTGAGCTATTGATGAGTTATAGATGGCTAAAACGTCCCTTTGCTTTGGCTGTAATGCAAAATTATAGACTAGATTTATAAACTTGCAGGTAAATAAGGAAACGCAGACGTCATTCACAATAAAGTAACAAAGAGTCATTTCCAGACAAATTCAACTCCAGCATTTACTTTCAGAATGCTCCTCGTAAAAAAAAAACAAAACAGCCTGTTGGCAACCTGCTGATGTTTACATTTATAAATATAAATATGTAAATAGACCTTTCCTACATTTACAAAACTTCCTTTAAATGTGTATACGTTTTCTATAAAACATCCTGTTCCTGTTAACTTCTTCCCTACTCTTTGCAAGAGAAGGTTTCTGCAAACACGTAGAAACAATATGCAAAGGCTCAGGGACGTCAGCGATCAAAAGTGGGTAAATAAGGCGGCGCATGTCAAAATTTCACATATGGCCCTTTCAAGTGACCGAAGTAGCCAGGTTTTCTTGGATTTGGACCGGGTTTGTTCTTTCCCAGAATCTCCAAATAAACATAAGAAGCCATAAGAACGATATGGGGCTACTAAAGAAGCCTAAAATTAAAATAACTTTAAATAATTTAACCTTTTTTTTTTATTTATTCAGTAAAGATAGAAAGTAAGTATTCTCTAGAAAGTAAGTATTCTCTGGGTTTTTTGTGAAATTGCCCTAAAATTTTCCTTGTACCGCTAGAAGAGTTAAGGCTGTTTTTCCAACTCTGGCAATCTTCTACACAGAAGAGATTTATTTCAGAAAATGTTCCCTATTTTATTAGTGAGATGTGAAGAGTGGAAAAGGAGTGAACAAGACCAAAAAAAACCCCCAACCCCACAACCTAGTTAAAGAGAGAAGTAGTGAAATTTCATCCCAAAGCAAGACCACAGTCCTGCAATCCGAACCCTTTCTGAGAAAGCCAATGTTTATTTAAGTCGTATTAACCATTTCTTCGCCACAGTTTGATTTCACTGTTACAGCGTACCTCGGAGGGCAAAGCTTCGTATTGCAGGCACGAGTCATTGGGGGTGGTCGCTTGGAACTGTCACACAGGGTTTCATTGACAGCTTCTTTTGTCTCCACATGCAGACACATTGCAATGGCTTCTTGTGTTCCTGGATTAAAAAGGAAAACACGAAATACTGAAGATGGAAGAAATTTCCATGAAGCCGACTCTTATCATAGAATCATAGATTCTAGGTTTAGGTTGGAAAGGACCTTGAAGATCATCGAGTTCCAACCCCCCTGCCATAGGCAGGGACACCTCCCACCACACCAGGCTGCCCAAGGCCACCTCCAGCCTGGCCTTGAACACCTCCAGGGATGGGACCTCAACAACCTCTCTGGGCAACCTGTGCCAGTGCCTCACCACCCTCACAGGGAAAAACTTCTTCCTCATGTTCAGTCTAAACCTGCCCTCTTCCAGTTTGAAGCCTTCCCCCCTCGTCCTATCACTCCATGCCCCAGTAAAAAGTCCTTCCCCAGCTCTCCTGGAGCCCCTTTAGGGACTGGAAGGCCGCAAGAAGATCTCCCTGGAGCCTTCTCTTCTCCAGGCTGAACAGCCCCAACTCTTTCAGCCTCTCCTCAGAGGAGAGGTGCTCCAGCCCTCGCATCATCCTCGTGGCTCTCCTCTGGACACGCTCCAGCAGGTCCATGTCCTTCTTCTGTTGGGGACTCCAGAGCTGGATGCAGTACTCCAGGTGGGGTCTCACGAGAGTGGAGTAGAGGGGCAGAATTACACCTCTTGAATAATACTCAGTAAAAAAGCTCCAAACACTGAACTAGACAGCAGGCTTAAAAGTAACATCTCAAGTCAAAATGAACACACAGATGGTTTATATATTTAATGCTCAGAAGATATTTGGGAATTCTATCTAGCACTGTACTTCTGTGATATTTAAAAGGTTTGATTTCACGTTCTACCTCCCTGAAAACCAACAGAAAATAGGCTTCTCTGCCCACCATCGGACAACACATCTGCCCGGTTCTGTAACAGTCCCAAGCCAACTGCTGGCTTCATTGCCAAAATCAGGGTAAACGTGATTCCTTCTCACTTACCTTGACTTTAAGGAACTAGAGATCTGCAAAAAAACGTAATAAAAAAATGCAGAAAACTTGCAAAACTACAGTCAGGAGAATGGGTGACTAAACATAGAACCTTTCTCCCGGGGACTGAGAGGTGCAATAGTTGTGCTGAAGGCAGCAAATCTGACCCGGCCTAGAGCTTTCCTCGCTCGTGACCATTCTTGGCACCTTCTGATCTGCAGCTCTTGCTACCTGGATCTTATTACTACAGCATGAAAGATTACTAATGCTCAAATTTCTATGAGTCAAAATGAAACGTAATAGAAGTTTGCTTTAGAACAAGTCAGCTTAGCAAATGCACATCTCGTGAACTACTTTTATTTTAAACCTATATAATTATCCAATTTTCTATATGGTATTTTTTAGTATGAAAGCCTTGCTCCATTTCAAAGCTCGCTTGCATGCACATGAAAGACAAGATGGTTTGGGATGTACTTGGGGGATCCTGTGTATCTGGGATGTTCTACATAAGCAATGCTGATGACCATAATCCTGTAGAACAAAAAAGCACTGAAATAATAATATACTTATTTTGTTGCTTTCAGGTAAAAATTACTTTTGAGAGTCACAGTTTAAAGAATTTGAATCCATTTCCTTCCTATCTTTCACTTCTCTCCAGTGATTTGGTAAGGATACAAACTTGCTTTCAGCAGCAGATTCTATTTCTTTTCATCTCAGGTTTCAAAGAGAGTTTCATTTTTAAGAAGAAACCTTCACTAACCGCTTCATGGTATCACCTACAACATTACTTCCAAACATCACCGCTACTGTTACACGAAGTCTACTACAACCATTCCTGCTCCTGTCCCAACTGAGCACGACGACTGGTTTCTTGGCACTGTTGATCATTAGCCATTCTGACTTCAGCGGGCGCGATGAAGTATCCGACACGGAAAGTTTCGCCTCCATGCCAATGGTCCGTATTTCTCTCTTTTACAACACCATTCACGAGCACCATCATTCTTTTCTGAACCCAAAGCTCTTCCTTTTACCTATCAACAGTCCTGACGTAGTCCCGCGTACCAGCCAGCCCCAGCCACAATCCCTCTTTGCGACACTTGAACCAGTCCAACTCTTTCAGACCCTTCAGCAGGAGCAGACCAGCAGCAATTTTCACAATAACGTAGATTCCAATTTCTTTCGGGCTCTCTGATACACCTTTAGATCCCCTCTGGGACTCGTTTTCAGTTCGGAAAGACCTTGTTATATAAATGTTTTGACTACATCTACAAAGTGATGGATTTTTATAGAACAGAAGACCTGACCCTAAATATGATTGACAACCTGTTCAGTTCTCTTGTATCAAAGTATTCATAATTACATTAACATAGAACACACGCATTGAGTAAAACGTATTTTACTAGCAGGGCTGAGAAGGAACCTTTAACAGCGAGTCCTATTACTACAATTCAGACATTAAAATGCCTGAAAAAAGACAAACCAGTAAATAAACATGGTTTCTAGAACTCTGCTATTTTATTCCAGACTGACAACTAAGGGAATCAAACGTTTTCTGTCCAACTGACCCCGAGCGTTTGTTTAACAGGAGCACCTTCCCTGTCCCCTTCGGTAGGAAATGCACATCTGATGGTCTACAGGAGAGAAATAAAGATTGAGAAATTGTGTTCTGGCAGAGAGAGAACCCCATTACCAGACAAGCAATCAAGCCCATATCAAGCATCCATTTTAAGTCAAAATCTACCCTATGCTCCCAACCTTCAGTTTCACTGACCTGCCTGTGTTCCTGGGGGAAAACCCACTCAGAGGTGACGGTGCTCCGGAACAGGTTGCCATACGTAATGTCTTCTTAACAGCTCGCACAAAGGAGGGGAATGAAATGAGATTCCTTTCAGACCATCTAAACCGGCAATAATCCCATGGGAGCTTTTTATCTCAGTGTTCTGAAAGCTAAACTGGCCAGCTAAATGAACAAAAGGCATGTCAGACCCGGTGACGGTTTTTGACTGTGATTTGCCACCTGGAGTTCATTAAAGCACTTCTGCCTTGCAGCGTGACCTACCTGGCTTTAATTGTGTCACCAGAAGAAAACGCCGCTAGGCGGTGTGTCTTTCGACTGACTTAACCACGGGGGCACAAACCACAGCAGTGATTTCTCCCCACCAGGGGCTTTATTGAAAGAAAAATGGCACCGGCTTTATTGAAAGAAAAATGGCACCCTGTTTTGATGCCTTAAGCACAAAACATATATTAAAGAGTTCTTATGAACATACCACGCACCCCCTTTCCTGCTCCTTGGTTCTCAGTTCAAGGATTCTATTCAATAAATAACCACACTTAATTGATGCAGCATTTGCTTGAACTGAACTGTCAAAATGTCTTGACAATTAATCAGAGTTCTCGCCCCAAACTATAATTTTTCCATTAGTTGGGAACTTCAATCACTGATAAATTTCTTATTCTATGTCGACTGGAAAATGGAAAAATCTATTATTCAAACAAGCAAAGTTTTATATGTATGACTTTCTTGGCTTATAATATAAACATAGTAGATAATTTAACTAAAACATTATGTATGCAGCAGGGAGCATTAAGTATTTTTACAGTAATCTGATGCACTATTGTAGTAATTATCCTACTATTCGGTGAAATAGAATATTTTCTATTTTAACCCAGCATTCAAACCACATACATTTACATTCCTTTACAAGCTTTTCTGTGCAGCGAAATACGCAGTGCATGAAGCTGTGTAAAAGATCAGAATGCTTGAAAAAAAGCCCAGGCTTTTTGGTTTCTGCCTTTTTTTAGAGTTCAAAGCAAACGGGGGTGGAAAGTTGCTGTGCAAACGGTAAGAGGGTGGATCTGTTCTCTGTACCTGGAAGAGGAAGGACAGGTATTTATTTCTACGAGATGGTCTCAGTTTGGCGACTGCTTAAAAAATATGTACTGTCAGCTGAAAATAACTCAGAAGAAATGCCAAATCCTACAAATGCTTGAGCCTCTCTCTAAATCTATTGGAACTGGCAATGTTATTTATACTCCTTCTGTCAAGAGTAAACAATTAGGGTCTGCGGTTAATGAAACTCGTCATAGGGGCAACCAGTTACCAAATTGCCTATACAACACTATCGCAAATGCCCTCAACTTTATATGTGACTCTCAGAATGGTCATTGTTTTTCTTAAGAGCCCTTAAATTTGGCCAGAATCCATGGATTTTCTAAGAATCTCAGGTTCCTTATAAATAAAACAGTAAACTTTTAGCAATTATGGTCCAGAGCAAAGCCTGAATACACAGCTTGACCGCACCCCAAAGCTCCCAAAGCCACAGACTATAGAGGAACCAACAAGAAGTGCATATGTATTTATTGTTTAAACTTATTATTTTTAAGCCAATGTAATGATGGGGGGGGGGATCATAATTTTTGAAGTATACGGAATACAAATAATAATAATTACACTGAAATACCAAAATCTGCCTTTTGCAAAGGTGTTTTTAATCAAGGACCCAGAAAATGTTCAGTTATTTTTTTAAATGGAAAACATCCCTTTAAAATATTATAGAGTAGTTAAATGATTGACAACAGTAAAGAAATACTACAGATTACAAGAAAAACATTTCTTCTCCTCAGGCGTACTCTTTATTCTGATAACAACTATTACTTCTCACTGACACTATTATGAAAATTAAACTTATACTTATGTCGTGGGCTCTTGTATCAGGGCCAAAGTTTTTCAGATTGAAAAAAAAACCACCACAACATTCTGGTAAAATGAGGGCAAATCCTGAGATCCCCAAGCACACAGTTGGCTTATTTCCAGTTCGGGATTTCTTCAGTCACTGAAGACAAAATAGATCTTTAGTTTTCAGGATGGTTATAGAGTTTCCTATGGATGTTGAAGGTGATGTCTGCCTCAATTAGCCTGGACAACTTTCATTTGCAGTCATAGAATCATAGACTGGTTTAGGTTGGAAAGGACCTTGAAGATCATCGAGTTCCAACCCCCCTGCCATACGCAGGGACACCTCCCACCAGACCAGGCTGCCCAAGGCCACCTCCAGCCTGGCCTTGAACACCTCCAGGGATGGGGCCTCAACAACCTCTCTGGGCAACCTGGGACAGTGCCTCACCACCCTCACAGGGAAAAACTTCTTCCTAATGTTCAATCTAAACCTGCCCTCTTCCAGTTTGAAGCCATTCCCCCTCGTCCTATCACTCCATGCCCCAGTAAAAAGTCCTTCCCCAGCTCTCCTGTAGGCCCCCTTTAGGGACTGGAAGGCCGCAATAAGATCTCCCCGGAGCCTTCTCTTCTCCAGGCTGAACAGCCCCAACTCTTTCAGCCTCTCCTCAGAGGAGAGGTGCTCCAGCCCTCGCATCATCCTCGTGGCTCTCCTCTGGACACGCTCCAGCAGGTCCATGTCCTTCTTCTGTTGGGGACTCCAGAGCTGGACGCAGTACTCCAGGTGGGGTCTCGATTGATGAAAGCAGTATTAACTATGCTAACGGGCATAATGCTTACAGCCGTAAGTTTTACGGCACCCAACATGCTGCACGACAAGCCCCACAGATTTGGTGCAGAAAGCACGCAGTGACCAAAGACTCGTGTTACTAACGCTCTAGAGCCCCGAAATATGATGAACTGGAAAGTTAAAGATGATGTTTGATAACGCCTTGCAGAATGCTTTATCTCTGTAAGTCTAATACCTCAAAAACAATGTTTCCATCTGCATTTTTACGTCTGCTTTGGAGAGGGACCAGAGGAGAGTCTGAATTCAAAGTCTAGTCTGTATGAGGATTTAAAAAGAGGTGCGAGTGACAAGCACGGAAACAGAGATTCGGTCCTTGCTCAAACAGTGGCTATAAAGCTTCCAGCCCACTTAGACCCTGCAGACTTTTCCCTCATTCAGAGAGAGTCAAGCACTAAGAAATGGGGGTAGGGAGTTCCGAGGATACAGAAATCCACAGGAATTTATTATGATAGCCACTGCTAGATACATACATACTAGAGAAAAAGTACCTAATATAATTTACATTACACCGGGATATTCCAAACTCAGACAACATTTATTTCTTGTAATGAAAGAGTTCATCTAATTGAAATGAGATTTGAACATAAAACTTTGCAGAAATGGATCAGCTCCTTTGAACTACACAATGGAAAAATAGTAGACAGTGAGATCATTAGTTAGTACATTGCAATAAGTTGGAAACAGAAGAGATGTCTGGTTCCCTTAAAACTATTTATCGGCAGGTAATTTTGGGTCTGTTTGAAAGCCTTTGCCAAGGCAGCATGAAGACCAGAACTGATAGAAGGAAAAAAATCACTGCTACCTAACTAGCATAACAGTTCAGGGACTTCTGAAGCTGTTCATTGATAAAATATCCTGACAACTTCCCACATTTCCCAGGAGCATCACATAAGAAAAATGTCTAGACATAGCCCCGGTGATACCACAGAAGTCTGAAGAACACAACCAGATTTTTTCTTTCAAACTTCTTTAAATGGATCATTTCTATCGCGCATCAAAGAAATGGTAAGATTACTATGAACACCTCTTGGACAATTGTGGGTCAAGCAACCTCACGAATTCATGAAAGCGCCAGAAGTCAGCAACAGAACTCACACTCAGCTCCCTCGGGAACAAAATTAAGCTGAGCATAGGATTCTGCTCATCGGTCATTTTGAAGTTCCCTTGTGCCAGCAAGCGAAACCAAGGTCTTCAGTACAGGCTCCTTAAATTCCCGTCAGCTTGCACTCCAAGTGCAAGTTTTTATGTGAATGTTTTCGCATGGACAAACTCACAAGTGAAGACGCAGGCAATACAAAAGAACAGGCAAAGCCTAGAGATTATTTCAGCCTAGATGTCTGCTGATGTCATCAAAATTCAAAAACTTTGGAGTTTTAGAACACCTTTGACAAAGATATTGGCTAAAAAGCAGTAGTAAAGTGGATTTAAGATGGCAATGGAATGACTGTATATTGCAAGAATCAGTTGACATGTGACAAAAACTACGAATTTAGTAGTAATGAAAGCCTTGTTTCTGTTCTAGAGTAAAATTTCCTTATTTCTAAAAACACTTCTCTCATTAAAACTAAAAAACAGAAACACTCAGTCACAACAGCTCTCACTACCGTCTCACTTTTGTACGTAGTACTACTACTTGGACTACAGCCTCTTCTACCTTCTACCTTACCTTCTACCTTCTACCTCCCAGTCAAAACGCCCACTGAAGGCAGCAGACGGAATGGGATGCGTCAGCTTTTGTGCTGATATTCCTATGGATCAACCCCATCAGTAAAGAGCAGTAGTAAAGAATAAAGGAGGCACTTATCCATCACTTACCATCCTGCCGATAGCGTTCTAGGGCATCCCTCCCAACTTCTGTCTTCATGGTTGGAAGTGGTGAATAGTGCTTTCTGTGAGCTCTAGACTGGCTCTCTGCTTCCAATTGTTTCTGTTCTCCCCTTTTCTACCTTTTTTATTTCTTCTATGGGTACAACTGTCTTCGCTTCCCACTGATGTCATCAGTCCTGCCGTATATAGGTGTGTTCACAACTCCACTGCCTCCCCTTAACACTTCATAACTCACTTGTGTTCCGTCCCAAAGTACAGTATGTAGTAGCAACACGAGCAACCTTCTCTAGTAACATGTACTTAGGACGACACAGAGATTCAATTACATCCAAACAGGAATGTGCCTGACTACTTGCAGACAGATGTATGGCACAGAGTTCCTATGGAGTGATATACTGTACCAAGACCTAAACAAACTCACGTTTGATCTTCACGGAGGTCACACCGAAAGCAAGTCTCCCTAATTACAACTTTGTATCCCTACTGCACTGCAGAAAATGGTGGCATTTGGGGAATTTTAACTCCGCAGCTATACACTTTCAGTTCCTAGGAAAAGAAAGGTCATCTTATCATGCCCCATCACTGATGCATCAAACATGCCGGTACCAACAGCTGAGACTCCTGCAGCAACAAGACTAAAGCAAGGTGCTGTATCAACCGCTTCTTGCTCCTAACTTAACCGAATAAAGTTGGGGTTTGAACACAGGATACGCAGTTGAAATACTCTACGGACGGCCTAGAAATAACTTAAAATTTGAAGCTGCATTTTTTCCAACAGATCAACACAGCTAATTTAGGGTAACACAAACAGAAGACCCAACAATGTCAAACGACGCCAAATTCTTACAAGTCAGGATAAATAAATAAATAACTAAAGGTACCTCCAAGACACGTGGCTGAACAGGGAGTAAAACCAATGTATTCCCAGTCATAAATCACACTGCCATCTTCAGCATGTGGAAATTCCGGCGCGTAGGGGACAGGTTCGCTGTCACAGGAAGCCTGGTGACAGACTCGTTCTGTTGGTGGCTTCACATCTTCGCACTCCTCCTCCGGCAGGTCAACCTCAGTCTGAGTAAATGCAAGAAGAATTCGGCACTTCACATCTCGCACCTGTATGCCGCTGCCGCACGTGGCACTGCATGGAGACCAGGGTTCAGGAATGAACCTGCAAATAATCACAGCGCAGAAGAAACACTGTCATGTTATTCCATGTAATTGTGTCTGCGCGTGCACAGCTAAAACATAGCTAAAACGTAAATGTGTGTTTATACACAAAGCAGACAATACATAATACTATTTGATGCTTAAACATAATGCATAATCAAGTGGCTTAAGTCTTTCACTTGCCTCTCATCCTAGACCATTTCTCAAAATTCACAAAAGAAAAGATGTAGGAAAAGAGAAGGAAGAATCATGAGGAACAGGGAAAGCTGTATCCTTTTTTTTGGGGAGGGAAAAAGGACATCACCTGAATCTTTTCTGAGACTTCTTCAGTGGAAAAAAAGGATAAACTCCATGAATACGTACCTATACAATGTCAAATATCTCCCCAGGTACACAGACTTAGGTATATGCCCAAAGTATATTTGCAGTCTGCTTAAATCTGAGAAAGGCCATCACCTTATGTCATACTAATAATCAGCAACCAGACAAAAGAAAAGGACTTTTCAAACCTAGCTATCTCCAACGCGCACCACCACAGGCTGCTGTTCAGATTTAACCTTGTAAGAAGCCCCTCATCTTCAATAAAGAGGTCTAACGGGCTCAATCTATAATCCATCATTTTTATTAGAAAGCATTTATGCTCCTGATGAACAATAGTAAAATCTTATTTTACAGATCATGAATTTACTGAATAAAAGGAGGTTTTAGTCTATAATATTCTCTGACTTCGAGGGTCACATTAATATCTGATAGTAATTTCCAAAATGACACTACAGCCAAGGGGCTGAATTTCATTAATAAAGTCATCCTGAATGGCTCTGGGGTACAATTTATAAGAAATCAAATATAGTTTCACAGGCCGTTTTTTCGAAAGGTTGCAGTTGCTCTTTATTATACGTCCAAATATAGCCAATCATCAAAACACAAGCAGGAGATATAGGAGGATATATTTGATCGATGCTAAAAACGTATTTGGAAGGAAAAATTCAAATTAGGATTCAAAGATTTTCTCCTTATCTTTGATTAAGAATTATCTTTCCCTGTACTGCAGGAAAGCTGCCCTTAAAATACAAGAACAGTTGTGTAAGACAAAAATCAGTATTTACGCTCTGCGTACACAGTAAGCATAGAAAAATGTCAACACAGCGTGGTTGATTCTGTGGACAGTTTATCATCTTGAGCCAATAACTTCTTGCCAGTATATACAGAGGAAGAATCAAATAGAAGACAGGAGAAGAGATGAGTGGGTAACCCATAAGGATACTCTAGCTCAGCCTATGGGGTAGTCACTCAAGCTGTGCTTGGGACAGAGCCCAAAACAGACTGTCTCCTGTGGAAAAGACTATTCCCATTTCCAATGAAGGTTATAAGGTAACTGGTTATTGTTACCTTGGGCAGCCTGGTCTGGTGGGAGGTGTCCCTGCCTATGGCAGGGGGGTTGGAACTCAATGATCTTCAAGGTCCTTTCCAACCTCAACCATTCTATGATTCTATGTTGAAGAAATACCTTTACAACTCTAGTATGAAGATAAATAAAGATGTCAAAGCCTGTCACTTCAAAGCTCCCTTGAACAGAGCCTCAAAATTTTAGTTTGAGCTCACTGGTCCTTGAGAGACTCCGGTAAAAGGCGCAATATCCCCAGCTCCTCCTGGAACCAAGGCAAACTGGAAGTGCTCATCACTGCACGAGTCTCACTACCTTTGAAGGAGATGACCAGACTGATTTTTATTGGAAGAGTATTATCAAAATGGTGGATGGTTGTGTCCTGCAGGGATAAAACCTGACTAAACACCCAACTGGCAGAACCCATTGAGTCCAACGGCCCAGCTGGCAGGGTCAATGTCCAGATGCTTTTGATAACAAATTCCAAGTGAACATCTGCGGGAAGAGCTGCAAAGGAAGGCTTTGTCTTACCCCAACAGATAAAACCATCTTAACCCTGAAACATCAGATCCCACAGTCTTTCCAAAGACAGTCACACAAACCACCTAGGGCAGCCATGGCAAAATCGCCCTCTTCCAGCAAAACGCTCAAGCGTGTGCCGAACTTTAAGCATATTAGGAGTCCTTTGAAATCAATAGGGCTATAATGTGTTCAGAGCTAAACTTGTGTTTAAGTGCTTTATTGGACCAAGGCCATTGTGCATAAGCTTAAAAAAATTATGATTTTCCCCTCCTTCTGCGTAAAAAAGAGTGTAAGTCAGCAAAATTTGCCGTTATGTACATAATTGGAAAAATAAAATTGATGGACATTTATAGGTGAAAAAAATAGTTGGTGTTCTAACCACACCTAACAGTTTACAGTCTGAAAGCAAATAACTTCTTTTTTGGTAAAAGTATGACAGCAGCATACCAGAAATTAGTATTAGCTTTGTATACTGTTAGTCGAGTGCATTAAAACATTCCAAAAATAATGTATGATGCATTCTTTTGAAATCCTGTATAAATGAAAGGAAATTTTGAACCACAGCAATCCTTTCATTCAGCAACCAATTGATTTATAAAGAAACTTAGAAAATTCTAAGCATTTTTTTCTTTGACTTATAGCAAGTCTATATTATAATTGAGGTTTTCCTGTTGAATATTAGCGTCTGGTATTTTTCAGCGAAGTGCAAGATAAAAAAAAACCCAAAACAACTCAAAATACTTTTTGTTCTACCTTGGCATTTGCTAAACTAGTCATATGAATATTTAGCTATTAAAATCCTAAATTATAGAACTTTTCAAAGGATGACCGTGTTAAAGTCACGTTTTAAGTACCTTCGACAGAAGCCAACGGAGACTGCTAATACAAAATTAGAGCAAGGAACTGACTGAACAGTGACAGAGCTCCAGAGGTTGGCACCGTATCTGAACTTTGAGTCCAGGCTTATGATCGTTTGGTTTTATTTTTTAACATACGCAGAACCAAAGCCTGCGATAAATCATTAAAGCAAACTCCCCTTGGGCCTCAGAAGCGGCATTCACAGCACACGCGTCGCAGTGCTTTGGACACAATGCTTCACTCTGCCTGCGATGGGCACACGCTACGGGTGACCTCAGCTCAGGATTAAGAAGCATCAAAGCACTCGTGTTATGAAGACCATCAGGAATTTATAACGGAATGGATAGGATGGTGGTAACTCTGAAAAATCTTCGGAGATCTTTAAGTTCGTAGATGAGGCTCCACTTCTGATTAAAAAAAAAAGGAAAAGAATGGAAAAACGCAAATCTGAGCAGGCACAACTCTTCACAATCGGCCTTTTTATACAGTCATTCGTCCCAGCGCAATGTAGAAATCAAATGCTCCTATAATCATCTGCACAGGTATAAATGATGTACACACTACAGAGGCAGTGGAGAGTATGTCCATGATGCAACGTTATCAGTCTAACACTAACGGAAACGTGCATTTACTTGGCGCGCTCCGAAAAAGCCAGCGTAGGGTGACCTGGAAAATGAAGCGGTGACCTAAACTGCTGCTGATAAAACTGGAACAGAACAGCTCAACCCAACCAAATTGACTCTGAACTCAAAACTCAACTCAGTGCAGCCTTCTGCAGCTTTCTAAAGACTTGGAAAACATGGTGTCTCAATTTTTATTTTTTTTTTTTTTTT
>VUYV01000097.1:459055-497328 GCA_008711295.1 Anarhynchus alexandrinus
AAAAAAAAAAAAAAAAAGAAGCTGCTTTTGTGATATTTCCAGTCCAACTCCACCGCGCCAAGGGGCCTGGATAAAAGTTTGCAGAAGCATCTAAAACGTTGGCTGCTTACCGGGGCAGAACTTCCATGATGCCGGCAGCCTACCCCTGCCTGAAGCACCACCCTTGCCCGCTCCAGGCAGAGCTGCAGCGCCGGGTTTTATCAGCCTCGCGCGGAACGTGTTGGACAAAACCACCAGTCCCTTTTCAAAGAAGCCGTGAAAAATGCGTAATCGTCTACCACCGAAGCCGCGATGGGGACATTTCTGTGAAAATGGCTCAAACGCAGAGAGCAGCAGTCTTTATGAGAGACGCCGAATTTCACGTTCGGCGAGCGCCGCTCCACAAACGCAGCGGTTACTTTTCAGCTCAGGTTGCTGAAAAAATATATCGGCTTCTGAAAGCGTTTTAGGTTTGTCCTAAGCCACGGCAGGGAAAGGCAGCTGAGGTGTCTATTTCTTTAACTTACAATTATTAATAAAAAGGATGCAAAAACCTCGCTGGAGCTTCTCTGCGAATCCCACTGTAACTAAGAAGGCTCAAGGGAAGAACGTTTAAAATAATGATTGGTATCAACTGTCATCACATTCCACAACTAAAAACTAAAAAGGTCAGACCTACATTTTTCTTGGCCTCACTTTAAGGGCAGTCATTTTTTATTTTGCTAATAATAAAAAAAAAAAAAGCAGCTTTTGAATGTTCCCCCTCTACGTAAATTCAGGACACCAGCCGTGGTAGACCACAGCGGCAGAAGTATTTATCTTCCACAAGCTACTTTTGGCAGATCCGTCATTTGTGGCTTCTAAAACGCAGCTGCATTTATTCTCTTATTCATTATCAACTAAAATATCACACAAAAGCATAGAAAGACAGTTGTAAGAAAAGGGCGGACGAGAAGTTGAGACTTCGTATGGCGGTTTTAGTTTGGATGACAAGAGAATAAATAAAATTAAGAGTGATGGCATTTTACCAAGGAAATCATACGCCTCCTGCTAGGCAGAGGTAGGCTACGAGTTATCACTGTGCCACGTGAAAACTACAGAAAACAAAGTTAAACAGATCCAAACCAGAGGGAAATCTTGTTATAATGTACTCGGGGAGAAGTAACAACATCTTGTTAGGGTTTCTTTTTAAATCCGAAACCCTGCTCTAAAAATCTCACTCCCGCTGAAAGACAGGAGGAGTTAAGGCACGAGATTTAAAGTGAGAAATTGCTCTGTTGGCAAACCTCTGCCCACACGACCAAGAGACAATCTGCAAAGAGGGATGGAGGCAGGGATCGGGTATTCCTCATTTCTCCTTACCTGCCAGCTTAATTACAAGAGTGAACTAAGAGCAGGCGGCAGCAGAAGACAGGTGAGAAAGAACCTAAAGGGGAATCTGGCTGCAGCATCACAGCTGCGTCCAGGAGAGCCCCGAAGAGCAGAGCAGGGAAGCACAGCGCTGCACAACACCTCTGCAAGGAGAAGGGCGGCAGAGAGGAGCCACCAGCAAGAAGCGGCTGTAAAAGCCTTTTTCGACTTCGGTGAAGATGCTCCTGGCAATGCGAAGGAGAGTCTCAGGAAAGGATTTAGGATCATGAATGAAAGATGAAGAAAATCTACGTGTCCAGAGTAAGTAAAGAAGGAAATAAAAAACCAAACACAGGAAACTGCAAAAGTGCACAGCTGTGAGAGGACATGCGCTGAGAACTCAGACACACGGCTGCATTCACGCCGGGGGGCTGCAGCGGAATACGTCGGTCATGTCTAGGAAGGGATGAATAACTGCTTTCTTTGTCAGGACAAGGTACAAGGGAACCCATTACAAAGTTTCCGGCTCAGCTCTATTATATTCTAAATACACTCCGAACCAGCACGCTGTGTTCCTGCCGGTCCTCCCTGCTTGTTCTGTCACACTGCTGCTGAAGGATCCTAAAAACCCAGAGACGCCACGGCATGAACCTGTAACGCCAGAGATGGTTTTCTTTACAGCTTCGTGCTGAATCCTCTGTAGAGGTGGCCTCGTACACCTTCATTCTGATATGCTGACACTCAACAGGGATATTTGAGCGCATCGCTCCCTTTGACAATCACACTTTATTTTTATAACTCTGCTACTGCCCTGCCTGAATTCAGGGCCACCAATTCGGAGAGTGGAATAACCGCTCACAGTCGGTCGACGCTTGACGTGAGAGGCCGGAGCAGTGAAAAGTTTAAAGAAGAGTCACCATCGCTGTGCAAACACCTGTTTGGCAAAGCGTTTCTTCTGTGAGTCAGCGCAGGTGTAAAGATTTTATTACTCGTGATCACACCTGTTGGCGCGCGTGTGCCAAAAATCAGGAACGGCTAGATGAAGAAAAATAAGAAGTTATGGGGCACACTCTGCTCTCCGAGCAATATAAATCCAAAGTGGCTCCAGTAAGCTCATCTAAATTAGTTTAAACTAACATTACCACAGAGGAGTGCGGAATTTGGCTAAGCACAACAGAATACTGCTCTCTCACGAAAACCTTATAGAAAGTTGCTACTTTCTAGAAAGTTATATATTATATATTGAATATATTGAATCTTATTGCGGCCTTCCAGTCCCTAAAGGGGGCCTACAGGAGAGCTGGGGAAGGACTTTTTACTGGGGCATGGAGTGATAGGACGAGGGGGAATGGCTTCAAACTGGAAGAGGGCAGGTTTAGATTGAACATGAGGAAGAAGTTTTTCCCTGTGAGGGTGGTGAGGCACTGTCCCAGGTTGCCCAGAGAGGTTGTTGAGGCCCCATCCCTGGAGGTGTTCAAGGCCAGGCTGGAGGTGGCCTTGGGCAGCCTGGTCTGGTGGGAGGTGTCCCTGCCTATGGCAGGGGGGTTGGAACTCGATGATCTTCAAGGTCCTTTCCAACCTAAACCATTCTATGATTCTATGATTCTGTATAGTGACACTATAATAGAGTATCTCTGTGTCATCCACAACAGGAGCTCCAGAAGCAAAGCTATTGAGATGTAAAATTAGGAAGAGCTCACAACACAACTCACGTCCCAAGGAGGGCCAACTGTCAAAGCAAATTGCATACCAACAGTCGTTCTAGGTGTACTGCAAAATATGCCAGAAATGTTTCTTCACTGTAAAAGATAATGCACTTACGTTGGCTCTTCTGAGACTGTTCTGGTCTCTTCCATTTCATGTGCTTGTTTAAACCACGGCAATTTTGCTTCCACTGGACTTTTTTCTGGTAGAGAAAAAAACCCAACCCCAACATTCAGTAATTCCTCCAAAATCAAAGCAATAAGTAGGTGTCAGCATTATTCCCCTTAGCACGTCATGCTTTACATTGCCTATTGATCTAATGCTTTTGAATAAACTGCATAAGAAAACATAATTTACTATAAAATTTCTTCATGATGTTTGAGCTCCATTCTGACACCCTTTTTACTAAGAGTACCAGGAATCCAATTTCCATTCCTGTTTAACCGTTTATTTCCTTCCCACATCTTCCCCAAGTGCAGGCAGTCTCTTGTAGATTGTAGTTTATATCTCAGTGTAATGCATTATCATCATAACTTAAGTTTACAGCTGAAAAAGAAGCCAGAGCATAGCAAACGTACATTGCTCTCCAGATAGACTGGCTTCATTAGAAAATTTTCATTAAAAAAAAAGTTTTTCGGAGTAATTGGTTTGGTTTTTTTTGAGTTAGCCAGCTTTCCCAAAATTGGAAAATAATTAAAAAAACAACACTAGCTTCTCTCATCTGTCTATACGTTCTGCACTTCTGTGATACTTTTTCTTGGAGTACTGTAAGCCAGTTGAGGATCTGTGCCCCCAAACTTAAGTAAAACCCCAGGAGGTGGTTCTTAAAATTTCAGTGCTGGTTTCTACTTCATGGTTTAACCCTGAATAGTCTTCTGCTTGAAGAATTCTCTAGAGTCTGAAAACATCCCGAAGAGAAACATAGGGTTGTCTACACAGAGAGCTTTCACTTTTCCTACGTAAATCTTTATGGTGAGTTGTGAAGGTCTGAAATACCGCCTTTCAAATAAAAACTGAAAGAATGGGAGTAGCACCAGCTAAAATATTCTGGGCCCAGAGGGACAGAAACGAGCAAGGGACAAGATATACCAGTGTCCCCTCTCCTCTTTGGTTTTTCTTTTCACCTTCCCACCTACAGTTTGAAACCTTACCGACTCTTTTAAAGAATATTTGCCAATCTACATCACCGTTACAGACGTTTTAAATATGCAGAAATTGAGAAGAGAGAAGGAAACCAGTTTGATTATAATTTAATGAACTGACGAGGCCCACTGAGAATTGCTGACACATTTAACGAGATGCAAACAAAAAGGTTCCCAGGCGATACGTATGGAGTATCATTCCCACTTTGAGTATTACTGAACAGCTCTTCCTCGCCATGTTGAACTCATTAATTCTGGTTTTCCCAACTTGACCAGGCTGTATAGATTTAGTGAGCGTGTTCACCTCATGACAGTCTGGCCACGTTATCAGCAAAAAATATCAGCAGGGCACTTTTCTTAGCACCAATAATTAAAATGGTTGTTTCTGCCAAGACTGAAATAAGTCCTAGTAAATTCCAGCTTCTGGCATTTCTGAAAAAGGTTACCAGGGGCTTTTAATTCTCTTAACAAAAATGTAAAATAATAACAGACCCAGACAAAATTCCAGTTACCTTTTGGCTTGTAGCATGGTATTGGCACGATGCACTCTTCTTTTATGTGCAGTTTAAGTTGGGGATTACAGCCACCGACGTGCTGCCCACGGTGGTCGATACACAGCACTACTCGGTAACGCAAGCCTCGGCCGCAGGTCACTGTGCACTGCAGGACACAATGCAACCATCTCACACTCTTTCTTTTTTTATTATATTTACAAATACTGTTAAAAAGCAAGCTAGAAGTACTGATGATGTGTTCACTAAAGTTTCTCCACAGTCAGTCAGGTGTCAGAGACGTATGAATTCGTCCCTGCATTGCTAGGTGAGTAAAGAAAGGGTCGATGCTGGAAAAAGTGCCTAAGTTTTGGGAACGCAAGTGATTTCTCGGGGTTCTGTAAAGCTTATCTGATTGGCAGCAGTCTGAAACAGAGGTGGCTATGTACCGAGAATACGCTCTCTCACTGTGGTCATTTTCAGTTGAAGCTGGGTCAGACGTGCTGCAGGAACAGTTTCTTCGCTATACGTCAGTGATGTCATTTGGATGAACGAAGGTATTACAGAAGTGCTGAGCTATCTGACTGTATCAGACAACTCCAGCCAAGATAAGTTGGCTTTGTGTGCTTCTTACTATAACGAAAGGTAAGAATGCTGGAAAATCACCCTTACAGACACGTCAGCCCCTAGACAGACGTGCCTTTAGCCATTATATGCAGTGAAATCTTACATTTATCAAGAACTGAGAGACAAATGACCTAACTGCAAAAGGGCCTGACCTCTGCCTCTAATTTCTCCTCCATGTCAAGCAGGAATTCCACAGGCACAAATAATTCTATGTGCATTTTTCTCCGCACAGACATGTTAACATTGTGATTATCAGGCCAAATAACTTAGTGCAAAGTTCTCCTATTAAGTATGTATGATGCTTGCAGGGCTATATTTTTGTGATAGCCCTGTGCTCACAAATACGTGGTAACACAAAAGTAGAGGCTTTCTTTAGAAAACAAGAATAAAGGTCCAAATTACTTTTCAACTTACTTGAGACCATTCCATTGCCACCCACTTAGGACAATCAAACAGGTTGCAGGTTTGAATGACTTTGGGCTTAGGGGCATACATGCATTTCCATTCTTCCACTTGCAGTATCTCTCCATGAATGGTCTCCTCTACACACACAAAACTTCTCCTCTGAATACCACCTCCACAGGAAACCGAACATGCAGTCCAAGGGTTATGTTCCCACCTGGAAAAAGAACTCACGTATATTAAATATAAGGCTATTCTTAATTCTACTAACCTCTATTAGAAGTGCAAAATACTGAATCCAATCTTAGCGTCATTAAAACCCAGATAGTTGGGTTGCTGGATTCTTACCGCACACCGAATATAAATACATTGAATTACAGAGCTTCCTTGCATTATTCCAGGCTTAAGTTCATGTGCACAATGAAAACAAAAATAGAACTACAAATTTAAAGTGCATTTCCCAAAATAACCTAAAATCTTATTCTCATACATGAATTAATGACCCTAAATATACTGAGCTCGATTACTGGAATGATTTCACTTGCAAATAGTCTAAATCATCCAAATAGACTGTTTTCCACAGTTAATTCACATGGTCACATATACTCTTATTCCATTGCCAGAGATCAAGAAGCACGTGTACTTGAGATTATATGAAGTCCAAAGACAAAGACAGATCTGTCTGTGCTGACTGAGGGCGTCATTACCCACAGTTGCTCATCACTGCCCACATCACGCAGACTACCCTTAAAAAAATCTGTTCAGGGAAGAATTTTTACGGGGAACTCTAATGCTTGCTTTGGGCAAACCCAAAGCCGTTTCATTTCCAACCGCGTTCATCCGTAAGGACTGCGAACAAATTAAACTGTGACAGGTACCATTTGGCTGATCATCACTGCAGTTCTGCAGGAGTTTTCCACCCTCATTAAAATGCTGGTGAACGAGTCCGTGTTCGCACTTTCCAGCTTGCTTCAAGCAAAAGGCAGCTGCTCATCCGTTGCAGCTGCTTGGGCGAACCCAGCCGATTTCTCCTGGCGCGGGGAGACGCACAGATTAAGGAAAACTCACACGGCCCCCTCAACCAGCAGAGCTGTGGGGTATTCGCCTCCGACACAGGGAAGACAAACAACCTGCTAGGAGGGAATGTCTTCAAAATGGCCATCTATCCATGATGTGGGACTTAACTACGATAAATAGGGAAATTGCTGCACCATCCGAAGTGAGAATTACATGGAGGATTTTAGGTTACAAATCATTTCAGTTGTCTCTCGGTCTTGGCATGAATGTAGGTTGAAGCAATCGCTTCCCAACAAAAAACTAACTTCAACAACGCACCGCTCCTGCCGTGTTCAGAGATAACAGGCTTCTATCATAGCATTTGTCTACAGGTTCCACTAAGCCCCACACAATTATTCCTCGCCCTTCACCTCCTATCTCTTGCTTGCTTTCCACCACCCAACCCAAATCAAAGCTAAGCCCTGGGAAATGATTGAGTTCTGCAGCACATCTTATGGTTCATCGATGTCTTCTTAGTTTAAAAATTATTCTTATTACAGCTGCAGGGGCTCAGAAAGGATCATGAAAAAAGTTATATCCTTTATGAACAATGGACTCAGCAAGTACTACAATATCCCACCAAAATCAATTCATCAAGAGTAACTTGGCTAACATAAAGGAAGCCATAATCTCAGAATAGGTGAAGCAAAGGCCTATAAATCAAAGGTAAATTTAAGTAATTACGACTCACTTTCTGTGATACGGCAGGTAAATCAAGGACACTTCCTATGCTAAGCAATTCATTAAACTTTCTACAAAAACATATTAATCATGCATAAGCTCAAGAGAAGAGTGAGTATGAAATATAGAGCAACCCACGGAATGTAAACCATAGAGTATATACTCAAAAGCACTCAGAATAAAGCTATGTGCCCAGATACTGATACCATATCACAAGTACAAAATACATTTGAAGAGCAACAGCCACGCTTTTCTTTGACTTAAACGAACAGCGAGCGTTAACTCATTTTCTTTAAAAAAAGTCGGGAACTAAAGAGCAATTAACTGTTCAATGAATTAGCAGCTCATGGATTTATATATATATAAGGCTCACTGAGCTATATGTAATACTAGCCGCACAAGTGTTTATAGCATAAAGTTTTATAGTTGTTTTTCTTTATCTCATCAGTTTCGAACACACTCCAGATCCCATACTCCCACAAGCATTTTCAAGATGGAGTGAGGTCCATGGCTACTGGGGAAAAGGGGGGTCTTGGGCAAGCAGTCAAGAAGATACTTTCCAGAACCCACAGCTGTCAAGGGATCCTCAACAGTCCAACAAGTCTGAAACAAATGGAGGCATTCCAAAAGCCTTAAAAGAAAATTTTCATCCTGGGAAATTTTTCTATTTATTTCAAAAGAATTCTCCATCTGTAAAAATATTTCAGTGGGGCATTTACAACTCTAGCCACAGGAGAACTCTTTCAAGATCTTGCGGTGCGCACCACGACTTTCCCACCACTTCCTGGTGTGAATGGGAAAGTAGTGGTAAACGCCACGGGACTGCGAAGCAGCCCTCCACGCGGCCCTCCTCTTACGTAGGAGGTGTGATGTACGGCTGCCGGCCAAGGCGAAGGAGCCTGTAGAACTTTGCTCAAGCAGACCTAGTTTTCTGCCTGCTTTGCCAGGACAGTCGTGGGTTAGCACGAAGGTAAGAAACAGGTAACAAAAGAAGCAGCAAAAAGAAAAGGTGGAAGAAGCCGCAGCAGGACTGGTGCAGACTAATGCTACACTGAAGCAAGACTTGCATCTGCACCGGACCAGATTCACCTCGGGATGCAGCTATACAAACTGGCTGTTTCAGCTGCTCTTTTCTCTCAGAAATCCCAGCAAGAAAAGGTGTTTTTACACCTCCGTTGGGTTTCTTTATGCGCACAGCCTGTTCCTCTCTCGTCTTCCTGCTGGCACCAACTCTGAGCCCTGCGTGGCTGTCTGCTCTCTTACACTTCTTACTTCTTCTTCACCCAGGAAGACCACCACACCTTCCGACAGGACACGCTGAGGTATCGAAATGAAGGGGGCTTTTGTCTATAGTTCTCAGCGTTTGAAATAAGAGAACCTGCCCACGGCTTTGTCACAGATATAATCTATTTCAGCCAGTGTCATGCAAACATGCTGAGCACAGGAAAGCACAGAAAGGGGGATTAAATTTCTCTTCCAACTGGTCTCCAAGCCCTGAGCAGTTCAGAAGATGAAATACTCATGTAAATAAATTGTGCTGAGTTCCAGAGGAGATCTGAAATACAAAGGAATTGGCAGAAGAAATGGAAGGGGAGAGACACAGAATATAATTATGGAACTTTATAGGATAAAGCTGTAGAGGAGAAAAATATATATGTATGAAAGCCAAAGTACAGCACAGGACAGCAGATCCACAACAAGTGTAAATTGCTACAGAAATAAACTATGACATGTATATCAGCTGTAATCAGTAGCTCCACTGAGCCGTGCAAGTCTATGATTTCATTCTTATTACTTCATATCTTTACTTCTTTGGAAAAATACACATTATTCATTTCATGACATAATAAAGCGGAGGCTCAACTCAGATAAATATGCATCTGACTCCATCAGCCATAATTCTTTGCATTAACAGTAAATCTGGCGCAATGCTTTTTAGTCCTAACATCCTTTACAAAACATCTAAAACTTCCAGAGAAGTTTTACTTTCTTGTGACTGATGGGGGGGGGGGGGGAGGAGAAAAAAAAAGCAAGCAACAAACTGTGCCCTGATAACTTAATTTTAGGCAATAGCTATTCAGACAACTCAGTGTCTTTAAAATGACATGTCAAGCCTTGATGTCATTAAATAGAGTGTAGGTCTAAAGAAGAGCAGAAGAACAAGACCTCTCAAGGGAAAAAGAATTTCTAGAGTCCTGTAACACAGGAAGACCGATTCTATAAAAGAATATATTCATTGCATACATCTTCAAAATAAAAACCTTTCAAGACAAGAATTCATACATGCATTTTAAAGGAGACACTATTCTCAGCACTACAGCAGGAGAAGGCTTAGGGGGACAATTCCTTATTCTAAAGTCTTCCACACTGATATTTTCAAGAAGAACACGTTAACCTCTTACTGTTGAGCTAATCGTCCAGAGCACACTGAAAAAAATCACAAGCTTCAAAAACGTGTATGGGATTTTTATAAACTTGTCCTGTACAGCAAAAAATCAGAAGAAGTTCCATGATCTGAGCACTCAAATGGTGTATTTGCAGTGCAAATTGTACTGATGCTGACACATATGCTATCCTGATTATACATACCGAGGAAGTGGCTGGAAGTGATCATAGGGCATGATTTCTTTAAATCCATCACTGTCAACAAAATAAATATTGCATCATTATTTCTCATACCCAAGACTGTACACCAAGTACATACTTTTACATGACCATGCTTAAAGTAAGCAATTTCCAACGTCAAATGAAGGAATCTTACATTCATTACACATTACCCTTGTGGCAAACAAGGACTCGTGTAATCTTACCTCTTCTGCACGGACAGACAGCTATTCACCATACAGTTTCCCCACTTCATACCATCAAAAAAAATATTGAATGAGCAAGCCTTCAGCAGGGAAATTTATTATCAGTGATCCTTTAGGTCTGTGCTATTTAATTAACAAGAAAACGGTTACATACTTATATCTGTAACAAAGACTGCTGAGGAGCATGAGTGACAGTGAAATAAATGCCTCACAGGATTAATCTTAGATTGGTCCAGAGTGGTGCACGCTGAGCGCCCTTCTACTGCTGTTTATTTGAACTGCACAGCACAGAGAGAGCAGGCATAAAGCCTCCCTTCCAATACTAAGAAACACGGTATTATAGCCAGTATTACTTCCCTTTTTCTGTTTGTATAAGCTAAATTTGCAAGGAAAAAGCTAATTACACCTTTTCTTTCCCTAATTTTCCCATTCCAGCTTTGCAACATTTGGCACCCATTGCCATTAAGCATTACTGAAGTCTTACCACTCCATATAGTGATCAACTCTCCAGGAAAAAAAACACTTGAAAGTCTGCACATCTATAGCTGTTAGAGGTCACTATCAACGATTATGTTCAACAGGAATGAAAGGAAATGGACAGTTTAGCTATAGGAAATGAAATCCATTGAAAGTGTTTCCTTTTCTTCTTGCATATAACTCGGGCTCGGCCAGCTGGCATACTAATGTGAGGTTCTGGGACTTGATACTGGGATGTTATTTTAAGATTCTTTAGCACAGCCAGGAAACCTCACCAGACAATCCAAAAGTCAGTTTGAAATACTGTAGTGCAATTCAATACAGCTTATGTATACTATATTCTTTATAATTTGGCAATAATGCTCTGTGGTATTTGTACCACAAGTATGTTTACTTTGAATTATTTTTTTTTTTTAAGTTCCTAGTGTAAAAAAACAAACAACCCCCCCAAACTTAATAATTAAGTGTCAACTCCACAGTACAAATGAAGAATGAAACTTTCACCGTAGGCAGATGAATAAACCAAGTTAAGCCATGTGCAAAATGCGCAAGCTGACTCAGAACTGGAGCTACTCTCTTTCTAATGAGGAATCCTGAATGGCAGCATCAATAAATCCAAAAGCAGGCAAACGGTCTTTCCTCCTCACCCAACCTCACAAAATCCCTGCACTAGTGCTGTACCATTCAGCAAAACACATAAAGTAGATTTAGCCCTTGAACAGACTAATTGATATTTAGAATATCTCAGTATAAAGCAAAGTCTCCTATTGTACAACACTGAAGAAGTGCCACAAATCTATTGGCAGTGGTTCTGGACATCAGCCTTTAACACGTGCAACCAACCAAGGTTATTAGCCCTAAAGATAAAAAGAACTGAAATTAAGTACATACGATTGCTTGTTCCTTAGTAACTGACTATGCCACACGCTTAAATTTATTTGTCATATGCCATACAAACCTAGAAGGGCAGGGATCCATGTTGCATTCTTTTAACTTGGGCTTTGGTTTCTTATTTTCTGGGTAGTAATGACAATAGTGGTCAGGAACAACACGCTTCAGGCGAATATCCACGCATTCAGCTGAATTAAGCTGATAACCTAACGCAGAAGCAAAGTTAAATTTTGGTAATGGAGATAAATTAAAGCGGCTTTATTTCCCCCCCCCTGCGAATAACATGCTGCTGTTGAATTATTTTCCTGTGTTACTCTTCTTTGGTTTGCTTTCAAACAAGGAAACACTGCACAAGAACACGAAGGACATGATCTTCAGTGAAGGCAATTTAGCAGAACAATTATGTCTATCTGTCTTCACTAGATGAGACTCTGGCACTTTGTTCTAGTAATATTCTAAGAGTAAAAGCAGACATTTTTACGGGATGCAGGAATACATGTACTGGAGCAGCTCACCTGTCACAGAGGCAACCCTACAAAGTCATATCTTCCACAACTGCCCTCCCTCCAGGAGGAGTTACCATGGATGTTAGAGAGCTATATTACACACTCATGCACACTAAAAAAAATTAAATACTTCAACCAGAAAGCCATAGGAATTGAAGATGAGATCCAAAAACACTGTTAAGTTAAACCGTAGAAAACCAAGAAATAGTTCAAGAACATTCCTAGTTGAACAGCCAACAACAGAAAACTTGAAGTAACTACTTGGCCAAAAAAAAAATAAAAATCTGTGTGGAGACTGGTTACAAGAAGGGATCCGAGTTTTATAAACCACTAGGTTGCTTTTTTGGCTAAGAAAAAAAGACTCCTTCAAAAGAGCTGACTTGGACTTAAAGTGAGGAGAGGAGGAGGATGTCCTGGTATGTGCAAAGAAAAAAAGTTTGAAACCACAAGAATTAAAATCTAAATAGAGTCAATAAACTGACAGCACAAGTCCCAGCGCCTACTGAAAACGCTAAGTATCATGTATCAATGGCTTCACTTGTGTGTCTCTTGGCTGATTCAAAGTGTCATCGTGCATGAGAGTGATAACCATAAAGAAGAACTGAGCAGTTCCAGTGCTCGAAGCATGTATGTTCCAGTTCTTGTAAGCTGTGAAAGGACCCAGAAGCTACGCCGCTTGCAAACAAGATAAACACAATTTTTAAACATTCTTGCTCATTGAAGCTTGACTGCGCTGAGATGCCCATCACACTCCCCCTTCCCACACATCCAGATTACGGCATTAAATGTAGAAGCAGCATCCAAGTGTGGAATGGTGGTGCACCAATTCCAAGTCTCTGTTGTGAGGAACGTTTTCTTTTGGTGCCAATAAAAGTTGCCAAACAGACAATCTGGATACTAAATCCACTTTAAGATAACAGATTAAAGCCAGGCAGCTGCGATACAGCTTCCCCGCGTGCCTCAGTAATATGCCATTCCTAACGCTACCACTTTCACGGGTAAGCAGTGGCTTAGTTTCTGTGCTTCTTCAGTTACTGGTCTCTCTCAGGACTGCCATCAAGAGTGTCAAGCCCTGTTGATAAAGGTGCCAGTTTCGTATTATAGACATGCAACTACAAAGCAGGGCACTGAAAAAGCTGGCTAAAGCCAAAAAGGTTGACATGTAGCTATAATTTTCAAACCACACCACCAGTCTGAATAAAGCTGGATTTGAGCCAGTAACTTGGAAGGTAAACATGTCCCTTGAGTTATTCAGTGTTTACACGCAGTCCTCAAAAATAACTGCGATGCTTTACGCTTCTTCCCTTGTCAGATAGGTCAGGGAAAAATTCATAAATGCAGTGGGGTGGAATCATCAGAGGATATGTATTGCCACTCACAGTTCCAGTAAGAATCACACTTCGTGAGGCCAAGTATCTTATAAGATACAGTAGTTTCCTGTGGGACTACATATTATACACATATATTGTCTGCATTTCAGATTAAAGTGAGGTGCAAATGCCAAAAGGTACGGTCCATCAAAAGGTCCCCAGACTCTGCTTGTGCTTTAAACCTCTTTAACTCTTTTTACTCATGTCCCACATTTAAACCGTATTTATACTCTACAAGAGAATCACTACACCAGTATCACTAGCACCCCTGTCTGTTTTCAGGTGACCTGGGTGATGCTGACTGAACTGAAATAGCTATCTACAACGTCAAACACTCCTCCTACCGCAAGACCGTGCTTTTTGCAGACCAGACGCGACAAGCAGTGGGCTGGGCTGGATGAGCAGTAACAGAGCGGAGCTGCGCTTCGTCTAACCATTGCCGTAAGTTTAAACCAGAAGCACACTCTACAGCACCCTACCTGCTGTTCTAACTGCCATCAGGACTAAGTATCTAAGATCAGACAGCCAAAAGTATTGATAGTAGCTGTTCTTTAAATTCTATTTACTTATTCTGCTTTCTGCGTAACTAATTTCTAAACTAAGTGTTCTAAAACTCTCCTTCATGTCTACTGCTGTGGCCAGAAATATGTTCTTCCTTCGTCTCTTATCATTATTTTAAAATCTCATTGTATTTCTTTGCTTACTTTCCCAAAATATCCTTTATGAATTGTCATTTTCCACTTTGAATGTCATAACTTTATTTCTTAGTCAAAGTTCTTACTCAAACGATCATTCCTTGTGGAAGAACACGACTTCCAGTAATACAAGGTATAAAAAACCCTGTGCTCATATAATAACTTAACCGACCAACTTACTCTGTCATTTATTTTTCTGAAGAACCACCAGCGTGCACAGAAACACAAACATTTAATCAATAAAAACACAGAACAAAGGTTTTAAATCAGCCACTTTTAATCTTCAGCTGTAAACACTCCCAAAGAATTGCCATTGCTTACCTCCTCCGCATGTCACTGTGCAGGGGAAGAACTCCGTTTGCCTCCACTGATGACTGATGGGTTGATAGAAGAAGAACTGAACCACGCTCTCTTTTGATCCGGAGTACCTGGTCTGTAGAAATTTCCATTACAACACATGTGTATACCATACTCCGCTGTTCGTGTCATTTCAAAACATAATTCATATATAACAGCAGCACAGAAAGTAATACGATAACAGGCATAAAACCTCCAGAAAGTCTAGAGAAACAATTCCATTTAAGTTTCCAATAGTCAAACACTTGTATGTTGCTTTGTTTTTCAAACTATTCAAGGTACTAATGTGACTATTTGATTATCTATCCTCGATTGGCAAAGTTCCTAACTATTCTTCTGTCTTATCTAAAGGTAGCAAAATATTTAAAATTTGCTGGGGAGGGAAGTCTATAATTGACCTAAGCACACTAGTTCATATTGAGGCAAGTCTAACTGCTCAAGAGATGCAAAAATCAAAACTACGGAAAGTCTATTTCTACAACTTGACAGATAGAGCCAAGTGGTGTGGTAATGCTGAAACACCTGTCATTTCCAACGGAAAACTGTATGACCGTTTTTCTTTGGCAGTCAAATATCGATAGGTTTCTACATATAAATATCTGCAGGTATGCTGCAAGCCATCGGCACGTGGGCTGGGCAGAGGAGAAACTTCAAAGGATTAGAAATGGTCAGTAGCTGGATTAGCAATGTCTAAGGGAGGTTCTAGGGCGCTGCTCAAATTTGCTCGGATTCAGTAGGTGGCAGTCTTCAATTGGATTAACACCAATCCACTGCACAGGATCATGCTGTTATTCTTTCTCTAATATTTAAAGCAAAATTCCTGGCCATTTTTTGCCATTAAAGATCCTGTGGTAATTTCCACCACAGCAAAGACATTAACCTCGTAACATATTAATTTGTTTGGATATACTTAGTATGAATTATGTCTGGACTGTAATTAGGATTCCTTATTTGCTAACGGAAAGGTTTTGCCGTATTGCTACAACCTGATGGACCGCCACCCACTCTGTTGCACGTACTTGCGATATCTTTGTAGATTTGCACATACACACATCCCACCTTGATAATGAAATCTGCTCCAAGAGGTCCCTGAATCTTTATGATTTCCCTGTCTGTACTCTTCTGAAATTCAACAGTTGTATTTTCTACGACAAATGTTCCGGGAGCATTGAAGCTGTGCTCTCCCTTGTCTCCTTGTAGTGTCTTTGACTCTATAACTAAAGAAGAAACATGCAATTAGTAAACTTAAACAGGGTATTTTTTTTTATTTTCAAGGAAGTTGGAAAGTAAAGTTTACAACTTTGCCTTGCAAGTAACAGCCGTCTATGTGCATTAAAAAACCACATAGAATACCGGTGAGAATATTAGCTGCTTCGGATTATAGGCTGATACATCATTGCATGACATGTCAGCACAGGAATATCTGCCTGAACACACTATTCTTTCATACCAGAAGCAATTCTGAGACAGTTTTTCCCACACCAAGTGCTCTATATCGTTACAAAGCAGTAGACTCAGCGGGACAAGCTGAAAGAAACTCCAAATGGATAGAATCAATACACAGAAAAATAACTCATACGTCCACGCAACTCCGCAGCCCAGCAATTTCAGCGTTCGGTCTCCAGAGGAGGCTGAATGGCGACAAACTCACCGAACACTCACAGGTAGAAATACCTGTAGCGCTCTACCCATTCCAGAGGTCATGAACTCAACTTTGAATACTTCCCATGTGAGCAAAAAGCACGGTCAGGAGGTGGGCAGCTGCAGCCCGGCCGGAGGGATGGCCCTCGCTCAGAACACGTGGTGATGAAAACCCTTCTTGAGCTGTTCTGCACTCCTTGGAAACAGATTAAACTAACAGCCCACAGCCTCCAGAAGGCGGACGAAGCATTTTTGGGATTGAGTCACTTCCAGCAAACTGATTGAACTATAAGGGGACAAAGCTAAAGGAAGATATTCAGAATGAAAGTAGAATTTGGGGCTCTCCATCCTCCAGCGGATAAGCACAGCGAGATGCATGACTTGAAATGCATTGGTCTGGTTACAAACTATCAGAGCACCGCGTGAGAAAGGCATGGATCTCAGATGAGCTCAAGGCTAGCTAAAGGCAACCTTTTGACGAGCTATAAATACCCTCTTTTCCAACTATGTTACCTTTTTTGGCACTTTAAACAGAGTTGCCTAATTCAGGCTAGATAATTTAGATTCAGAGCATCTCTTTTTACCTGTGCTGAAAGCATACTCTGAATGCCGCAGTCCATCATTACTGTTTTCTTCCTTAAGATCTTTAAAGTTACAAATGCTTTCTGGAGCATCCCCAGCAAAGACAGTGAAGAAATTCTAGAAGAAATTCTAGAAGAAATCAACTACCTTGAAAAAGTACCAACATTATCCCCAGTTCCTAAGCGTTAGAATGCTCCTAGGTATAACAAAGATCACATACACGGCTGGAAGGAAGTTTAAAGAAGGCCTTGTTTCTAGGAAATTACTTTATGTTGATCACAGGGTAGGAATCTAGCGGTGAATCAAATGTACTTTGTCAAAGAGAAAAAATAAAACTCTGGGAATCAAAGTGCCCCATTGTCCAATGCATTTCCATTAGGAACAAATAGGTATAAAGAAATCACAGAAAAAGAAACGAGTATTTAGACGATTACTGCGTATTTTTTTGGTCATTTTTATGGAAGTTTTCTTACCTGATTGCATTACAAAATAACCTTTTAAATATCTGGAACTCAGCATTCTTGGGTTAAGCTTCTGTAAGCCTTGATTGCAAACTTACACTGCTTAACAGTAAGTATTAATGCCTGGTGCCTGTTATTCTGTCATTTTGTTGGTAAGAGTCAAATTAGCACATCCCAAGTACTTCCAACTCCGCATAAAGTCAGTAGGATCCTCAGGAGCACAGGATCCCTTTGAAACATCTGGCTGTTGCAAAAAGATGCTAAAGATGTTAAAGACGTGAATTTGGTGACCTGAGCTGCATTACTTTACAGTCTTTACGCTAATTTTCTTAACAACAAAAAAAAATATTATGTTTTTCTAAGCACAAAGCAAGAATATTGTTCATCAGCCAACAACGTGGTAACTCACTGAGAGCTGACAGACATTTGTGTCAGAGCTACACTAGATTTGAATCCAAAGCACGTGTTTCTTTGCAAGGTCCAGCTATCGAGTGATGGTCTGTATCTCTGGAGGTCGCGTCAGTGGAGCTCAGAACAGCTGCTTAGATTTGCCCAGCAGTGAGTCACCTATGGAGATGAAGAGCTGTTCCCCAGCACAACGGATAATCTCTGATGCAATATATTCTTGCTCAGTAGTATCTAGTGCTTGTCATCACAAGCTTCTAAAACAGAGTGAAACCCATCATCTAGTCTATATAACACATACGTAACGCAATAATTATTAGGGAGCAGTTCCCCCCCAAAAAAAATACTTTATTGATTTCAGAGCAGTAATTGGGAACAAAGGTTTCACCAACTGGCTTACAGGCAAGGTTTAGAAAAGAATTCACCGAACACTTATTCATTCTGCAGGATCCTGTAATCCTGGAGAGGTGGAAGTAAGCGTCCCCACCCTAAGTTAGGGCAACATTTCCTTGAGGGGTCTTTAGGACTTGAGATGCGCAGAGTCACAAGGACAGGGAATTCTCCTGAATGCTCACCTCTCTTTGTGCCTAACAAGATAATCACTGGTGCCAAAGACCTATAACTGTCTGTCTGTGTGTTACTTCCCTTACCTTGGTAAAAAGAATGTCTTCCCCATGGAAATACCTTGGTCAGCTGTGGATGGAAGAGCCACTGCAAAAAACCTCCCATACTGTTAGCGGCAGGCAGGAGTAGGGCAATGTGGCACGGGGAACCCACTGCAGATACCTCACTGTGTAGAGAGATGCATGGAAGAATTCCCAGGGAAATAGCTCCTGCTCCCAGGGCGAGAAGCAGCTAATCACATTGCTACCCAAAAGCTCTTTTCCATGCGATTCGTTTGTAGATAGCACAATACAGGGGCCCAAAATAAAACACGCTTCCTTTTCAACATGCAAGCAACATTGTCTTCCTCTTAGCGTCTATCAAAAGACAAAGCAGTGCATAGATGCATAGCTAAATACTGTCAAATAATGCAAATCACTGCAAGCGGAGAAGGCATTGATCAAAAAGGGGAAAAAAAAGTTTCAGCTCCTTTTAGTGAAGTTTAACCTCCCCGAGTTCATGAACTCAGTTATCTAGCGTTAGCCACTTGTAAAAATATTAGCTTCTGGTTTTCCTGTTTCTTCTGCTAGAGGATTAATTTCAGGGAACTTTCAGTCTTTCTTTTGATTCTAATGCTCTTAAAACAACTGCTAGAAAAGCCATAATATAGTCCAAATCAAAACCAAAACCAACACAATGAAACATTTTATTCATAACCATTTTTGTACTAATTATTCATTTATTTTCCACCAAAACATTCCAAAACCCAAGCAGACAGAAGCACAAGAGGGATCTATTTGTAAAAAACCCAAAGCAACACCTTTGCTCTCTGATGAATCTGTTGCCTGTCTTAGTGTCCATACAAACAAACAAAAATACTTTTTCTGACAGCTACAAAGAAATAGAGTCTTTCCTAAAACACTAAGCTGCTGATTGTGAAACGATGTTCAGAGCATTTATTTGTTTCAGATCTGTTATGCACTACATCTCCAACCACATTTCCATTTTTGATTAATCCAGCAGCTGTGTTTCCCTGGAACAGGAGCAGATGACAAAGCCCAGGACGAAGCACAAAAGAACAGAAGATAAAGGGAAAAGTGCCAGACGCTCCACAGTGCTCTTCAAGCACTCGCTATTGCTGCTGACTTCACTTGAAGAGCAAATACATACTGGCAACAGGAGGCAGTAGAAAATTCTACAATAAGTACTCCCTGCTCCACCTGTTAAATTCAACTCCTTACAAGCCAGGAAGAATGTCTCTGACAAATGCAGCCAGTAATTATACGGGATTACAGCTGGGTCGGGGCAATCCCAAGCACAAATCCAGGCTGGGTGGGGAATGGCTGGAGAGCAGCCCTGAGGAGAAGGACCTGGGTATGCTGATGGATGAGAAGCTCAACATGAGCCAGCAATGTGCCATCGCAGCCCAGAAGGCCAACCGCATCCTGGGCTGCATCAGAAGAAGTGTGGCCAGCAGGGCGAGGGAGGGGATTCTGCCCCTCTACTCCACTCTCGTGAGACCCCACCTGCAGTACTGCATCCAGCTCTGGAGTCCCCAACAGAAGAAGGACATGGACCTGCTGGAGCATGTCCAGAGGAGAGCCACGAGGATGATGCGAGGGCTGGAGCACCTCTCCTCTGAGGAGAGGCTGAAAGAGTTGGGGCTGTTCAGCCTGGAGAAGAGAAGGCTCCGGGGAGATCTTATTNCAGGGGGGTTGGGACTCGATGATCTTCAAGGTCCTTTCCAACCTAAACCATTCTATGATTCTATGATTATTTTTTATATTCTGCCTTTAATTATACCAGCACACCCACACCGAAGTCAATGAAGCCGCAGACCACAGAGCACTTGATATTTTCTGTTAAGTGACAAACACCCACAACCATACATGCAGCCAGAGAGGCAAACAAGCATATTGTCCCAAAGCACATCCCCCAGAACATCGGTTCTTCAAAATCTGGCTGTGAAGCCAGAAGCAGTTTCCACCTCCCTCCCCACAACAGCTCTCACTTGGTTTTTCACCTCTGTCATTTTAAGTATTTTAGGTAACAAATGTCTAAATCCTCGCAGATTTGCAAACAGATGTGCTGGGGGAAGCGGTTAAAGGAACATTTCACAATTCTCGTCCAGCTAGAGAACTAGCTCACAAAGGTGATGCCAAGCCACAGCGTCTTCACGGAACCACCCTGGGTAGGAAGCCAGGAGCACTCTGTACTTAGTTACTGATTTGCTGCTGCATTCCTCCGGAGCTTTCCAGAAATCCCCCAGGAGCCACTGAATCTAGTACTTTTTCCTCGCACAAAGCTGAAACAACAACTTCCTTCTGCAGAACTACTTAAGAAAGACCAAAAGTCCTGACCCGAACCGGTCAGGATCACTCCATACATCCCTTGCAACAGTTTTACATGAGTATTATTTATTTCAGGATCAGTTCAGCTTTGCACACCGCTGATACTAGCGCTCTGTCTAGAAGTTATTGTCACTCTGGAGCTGCTCTAAAGCAGAAGCCTCATTCAATTTTTTTCTTTGAAAAAAAATGACAACATATCCTTCGAAGCAAACAGATGAGCAATTTTCAAATAAAATGCATTTCTGTCTTCTATTTACATATCTCAGAGCAGAAGTAGTCCTTTTTATTTCTAAGTCGTCCACTTTCACTAACAAAAAATTACTCAAAATGTTAAATAAGTGGTTTATTTCATTGCTTGGTATGGCAGTCTCACTTATCATTGAAACAATTAGTTCTTTATGTAAATTAGGCCTATGGGTGAAGAAATTACCCCAGATACTACCATCAGCCTTGTACAGAAAATATTAGGAAACAAACGTCTAACAGAATAGCAAGCTGTTTCTCATAGATGGTATGTAGTACAAGGAGTAGTACAAAAGTAGTACAAGGAAACAGGACTTGTGAAGTTTCTTTTATCTATTTTGTTTACCTTACCTCATTTTTACCTAGATTATTTGTGCTTGAACACTCAACCAAGTGTGACCTCAACCTATTTACACGACTATTTACGCGATCTCAGACGCTAACAGAAATCTGGTGCTGGGTTATACAAGCGCTATCGATCCCACAGATAACCCTTTGAAAGTAAATTTGATGTAATTGTTTGCATGTAGGTTGAGAGTGTGCCGCATTTTAGATGTCTTACAAAAGAATGACTTGGTTTAAATAAATTTAGAAACCACCGCCTTTTACTGAGTGGATTTCCAGTGTAGTAGGACTATCTCCAGACTGGATATTAAAGGTGGGAAGAGGAATCAACGTCATGATCTTACCCATATTCCCAAAGTTTGGATGAGTTCAGATACAAGGTTCTGTTTTTATCTTCTGCCTATGAATAAATACATAAAACAGCTCAGTCATACCAAGGTGTGCCGGTCCTTTTAGGGTAATTCTCACACTGCGACTCCCATGCGGTACTGCAATCACGGTTTCTTCCCCTAGGAAAATTAAAGAACTGTTTTAGAAGTTATCTTGCATCAGGGAATTTGCACATCACGTAACTAGACTGAAAACTGTCAAATGCGTCTCAGAAAATATTTAACAGGTTTCACAATTTTTCTATTAAAAATAACCATGTTATTTTATTAAGTACAGGATACCAAGTCTGTTTGCTATGCTATGCGACTATTAAGGCCTACGAACGGACTTGTAAATCTTTCTTGCTATTGGAAAATGATTTGCTATTAACAAAAACAACTGAAATGTCAGTAGTGCATTAGGAACATATTTACACTCTGTTGTCCCAGTTTTATTTCCTAATCACTGAATTGACATAAGGAATCTGCTAAGTAGTACTTCCCCCTTACAAAAACCTGCAGCTGTTCAGGCTCATTTTGCCCACACCTCATTTCCTGCTGCAGGTCACAACTTTAATAAGTGGCAGGACTTACAGGAAATAAATCATCTACTTAACACTAACCCTTAACCAATTACAGACCAGTTAAGAGCAAATATATATTAGCTATAACGTATATGTTATAAGAGAGGGTCTGCATCTAACTTACCATATAAGATCATTCCTTCCAGTAACAGCCTCAATTTAAAATTAACTATAAACCAAACCAGCCCCGAATAGGACATGTCAATACAAAACAGCTTTTGGCTGCCTGAATGGCCTCTTCGTATAAAAATGTGCAACACACTTACTTCAGCGCCTTTTACAAAGGCAGAAAGTTATTACTTTCCATTTCAAACGTAGGAAACCTGCGATTTGCCCAAGCAAACGAAGTTAACAGTCCAATCAATAGACCGGTCTTTCGCGCCAACAAGAGCGGTGGTGTCAGACAAGGGCACGCACGGTGCACGACGGGGATATTCACAAAAGTGGAGAGAAGTGCCCAAGCAACAGAACGCCAGCGTGCCGTCTCCCGTTTCCAGCACGGCCCAACCGCACACCTTCTTTGAGGCAGGACCTGCAAACACGGGCCCGCCGCCGCTACACCCTGCACAGGGGGCTCTGCTCAGCCACGGCATCAACGCACATCTAGGGGCCGGTGTAGAGGAAGTTCATTTTTGCAAATTCAAAAAAGTAATGTCAGTTGAAGCTCAGTGACGCGTTGGCTCCAGAATTACTTATACAATATTTAGAGGAAGGATATTTGAGTTTATTTTTAACTAAAAAACTGTTGAAGAATGTTTCTATCCACTTTAAACCGGAGCCTTTTACAGTAGATGCTAAATTATCAGCTTCTGGTTTACATCCCCTTAGCATAAGTATGAAACCCTGCCAAATGTTCAGGAGACTTCAAGCAAATACAGCAATTATTTTTTCTGAAATAAACACCTTCTTACATTACAGTTTTTATATCGCCAATTTCTAGGAAGGTCATTTAAATATAACAATTTATTTTGGATGTAATAAAATATGATCTTTATTAATTTCATACTTGGGTATTCCACCAGAGTGCAAAATACTACAGTAAGAACAATAATACGGAGTTAAGGAGCCCTGGAAAAAACATTAACTACTGAACCACTTAATATCTTTTCGCATCTTGGTTTTTCATCAGGCGAGTTGCTAAAGATAGCCAGAAGGTAGTGGATGTGTATATCTTTAAAGCAAGGAAATAACTACTGAATTCATATGTGCTCTACAGCGTTTGAGAGAAAGCAGGTTTGAGGGGCCCATCTGTCCCTACTTGGTCAGGAATTGCATCCTGTCTTGACAACCAACCAGCAGTTACAGCACAAAACCTCACATAAGAGTCTGACTACGACCAGTTGTGAATACGCGCAACTGCTGTTTTGAAGAGGAACCCAGGGCACCCCGCACTGGAGGGACGAGGCCCAGATTTGCAGATGTGCAGAGATGTGTAGGACTGCTCCTCTTGACAACAACCAGGATTGTTCTGCTCTGCTTCCTCCACCTCCTTACAGCAAGCTCCGCTCGCCTCGGCAGGCCTCGTTGATCCCTTTTCAGGATGCTTCGCATTCCTTTAGCAGTACTACAGACATTCCGCCCTCACCGAAGCACTCTCTGATATGGTCCAAAAGTCTCATGGGGGTGCTAAATTTGGTGTTTCTCTGCGGTGGAGACAATATTACCAGAAAGTATTTTATTTGCATTGCAGGAGATGACTAAGTTCACCGCCACAGCAACGTTCAACCTCTGCAGCCCCACAGACCTGTCAAGAAGTCTGACAGCGGGAGAGTCGTGTAACCTGACTGAGATAATTATGACCTAGGGCAGTCTTTCCACGAGATGAAGTAAAGAACAGGAAAAAATAGAAGTGAGATTTTTGGAATTCTGAACCAAGAAGGGGAATTGGAAGAAAACGGGACAGAGCTGACCTAAGGGACTCCACCTTCTCCTGAGGACAGCTATAACTTCCTACGAAACAGTAGTTACGATTGTCCAGGTCTGGCTCCAAAACTATATATTCCAAAGGTCTCTGGTTCTCAGTTGAAGCATATAATTCATATTCTTAAAGGAACGCGAGGCCCTGTAAACCCATTTTAAAATGGTTATGCTGTACATTTCCCACTAAATCAGTAGTATCCACGCTGTTAAAAGCAGTGAACTCTTATGAAAACAGAAGGGGAAATTGCTATCCTGAAATCTATACTTAGAATTTGCAATCATCTCCCTCCCCCACCCCTTGTACTATTTATGTATCTTTGAAAGTTAATTGCTGACCTTTGTCTAAAGCTGAAAACAAAGAAGCCCAAAACTATCTGGAACACGCAGAAACACTAGACTGTAAAATCTGATTTTAGAGTCATAAAGCTCACCTTAAAAACTGAGAAACAGGGTAGATAGTGTCTCTCTATCCTAACACTGCTCCCACTGTAGGGATTCCTGAGGGCACGTGGGTCACCTTTCTCCAGCACCTGCTGGAAACGGCCTTTCTGCTCCTACCCGGGGACTCGCTCAGCAAATGTCCGTGCACACGCGACGTACAGCGCTTGCTGATTAAGCTCCCGGATTGCTTTTACTTTAGATGGCAAGGTTTGATCCTGTTTCCATGGTGTTAATGTGGATTTAGATGTTGGATTTCAATGAGAGCAAGATCAGACTCCCTGCTATGGTAAGACTGGGAGCTAATCCCCAGGATCAAAATAAAGGAGCCACATTCCTGAGCTCCATCCAATTCAGCAGGTTTTATTTATTTTTCCATGTGGGCCATGGTGGACCCATTTACTGGTTCACATATGGGCCAATTGGGATTTTTCCCTCTCTCCTCTTACAGCAGGGCAAAGGGTTTATTTCAGGCCTATAAAAACCTGTTTCTTTCCATGTATTTGCTCAGCACTTATCTGCTGGTCCTCCAGTTCTGTTCGAAGGCCTACGGGCTCTTTAAATACAAAGAACAACAGCCCAGGAACAACCACCAGCACAAGGGAACTAAAAAGCTCAAAATGTTTGGAATCTTATTGCAGTGGCTTCCCTCATCCACTCTCACATTAGGCATAATTTCAGAAGAAATCGGTGCTGGGGTATGGGCTGACCTACTTAATTACAAGAATCTGTGCAAAGCCCTTAAGAGACACCTGAAGTAGATAGGTATGTGCTACTGAAAGCAGCAGTTCTGTATCTTGACCCCAAAAGTCACACTGCAAAAATCTGTACGGGCACATCCTTTCTGTCCTTGAGTCCTTCCCTCTCCAGCCTCACATTCTCCCGCTCCTTTGTACCTCCCATCCCTCTGTCCACTGGTCCTATGACTGAAGTCTGCCTCTTCATCGGAGAGTGTCACTTCTTTGCCTTGTTGGCTATGTATTTCTAAGGTGTAGCAACCTGCTTTTGAGACAGACAGGGTGGCCTCAACTCATTTTAGTTACGTACTTCTTCCTACTTCTGGACACCTCTTCTAAAATTCGTATGCACTGGAAAAAACGTACAAAGACACACAATAAGCAGTCCATCAAGAAAATGGATCTCAAGGAAACGCAATGCGAAATAAATAATTAAGTAGCCAATGTTCCTACACAGGAATTTCTCCAAGTAAGGCAAGAGAGGTCAGGAAAGTAAAGGACAAGGCTTCATACTACCTGTAACAGCCCCAAGTAAACCAATCAAGCTAAAGGGATCTGTAGACTGAATTGGTGCTGAAGACCCAGCATCCACACTATACACACTGCAGGTGCTTCACTTTGGACTAACTCTAGTCTGATCCCATGGACTGCATATTCCATAGCTGTTGGAGAACATTACGTGCTTCTCTGGGGCACATCTTCTGGTTTAGCTTAATCGAAAAAAAATCCAGTTTACGCTCTCCAAGACCACTCCATGATGTGAACTGATGAGCAGTGTGTTAGGACCATGATGAAATTTGCTTCAAAAAACATACTCCTTATCCAAACTGAAACGCTAACGTATTGGCATTCTGTCCCTCCCCACACACAGCTTTTCTGCCAAACCTGTCCCAATTCCCTCTTCTGGCTCTACATACAGTTGATTTTTCCTCTTCCTCTCAGAGCGTTTCTGACTCCATCTCCCACCCCAGATTCTTTATCTAATCTCAGTCTTCCGCTCTTCCTCGTTTTCATTGACCCGAGGTCTCTGTACATCCAGTCCTAGGTCCTCCTCCCACCATCTCATATCTGTTTTTCCTTCATTGTATGAACAAAATGTCAAATTTTACTGTTCAGCTAGTCTCATTCTGCCTTTCTCTCTCCTCACGTGATCTCATCACCCCCAATCATAAATCTGAAGCTCACGAGAGTCTGAAGCTCTCCACAAAATCTCTTCTGTAACACCTGAATGTGAGGCAGGAGGCATCATACAGTTCATCCCATGACACCCATTCTACGCTGCAGCAAAGCAGAAAGCGAGAGCACCCTCAAGGAGACTTTTTAACAGCTTAGCTTTGGAAGAGCAACGTGATAATTTATTCTAAGGACATATTAGCTGTTTGCAGTTAGGACGTGTAACAAGCTAAAGCACACTTAAAAGGACAAGTTTTCAGAAACGTCAGCTGTTAACATCCAAAAAGGCCCTACAGAGCCTGAAGGAAAAGGTTTTTGCTTTTTGCATTTTTTTTTAAGGGTTGTAGTAAAATATGTGTTGATGTTCACAGATATTGCAAAAGCCTCGTCCATGACCAGAAGACCATCGCCTGCCAAATTTCAAATCCCTGATCCGTGATCAAGTCCAACAATGGGGGATGTTAAGACATATTAAAGAAAAGGTTTCAGGAATGTTTTGACAGTGGGAAACAACATGTTTTTCTCCTCTGTGTCCTTGGAATATGCTGAGTTGTTTTGGCTGAATTTTCTCCAAAACATTCAGCACCTGGCATGGAAAGTTTCTGACCCAACTGCTGAATTTTGACAAAAAATAATTCATATAAAGTGAAGTATCAGGCAACCTTGACAATGGGGGTTATAAGCTCCAGGTATATTGATTTCAAAGAGGGAAAGAGATGCGAGGAAGCAAGCGTCACAAAACCGAGCCAGCTGATGATACTGAACAGGCAGCCTTGCAGAAGGCCTCTCTTTAGATAAATGACCAAAGTGAAAGCAGGTTTTTGGTTAAGTGCACTTGGGGATGACGACGTACAAACACATGACAATAAGTGACCAATGGTAAATTACACAGAAGCCATAGGAACTAAAACCCATGGCAAGAAGAAATTAAAACAGTTACAAAGCTGTTCAGCCTGCAGAAGAGAAGGCTCCGGGGAGATTTGATTGCGGCCTTCCAGTCCCTAAAGGGGCTACAGGAGAGCTGGGGAAGGACTTTTTACTGGGGCATGGAGTGATAGGATGAGGGGGAATGGCTTCAAACTGGAAGAGGGCAGGTTTAGATTGAACATGAGGAAGAAGTTTTTCCCTGTGAGGGTGGTGAGGCACTGGCACAGGTTGCCCAGAGAGGTTGTTGAGGCCCCATCCCTGGAGGTGTTCAAGGCCAGGCTGGACGTGGCCTTGGGCAGCCTGGTCTGGTGGGAGGTGTCCCTGCCTATGGCAGGGGGGTTGGAACTCAATGATCTTCAAGGTCCTTTCCAACCTAAACCATGCTATGATTCTATGATTCTATCAACATTGAAACATTTATATGAAGCTTTTAGCAAAAAAGTTAAGAAAGACAAACCTTGCAAGTATCAAACAGTTTGAGAATCAAATAAGACCGGCTTTGGACAAGTCTGTGCCTTCAACTGCACTCTCTGTTAATTTCAGAACCGGCATCTTTTCTTCTTCCTTGGTATCAGAACAAGAACTCTTTCCTACCATTTCTTGCCAATAATGGTGCAGAAAGCAGACATCAGGGCCCAATCCTACAATTTTTCCGTGTGCACAAAGTGCAGTGGAGTTAATGGGAGTTCCATGCATATAGTACTAGAAACATCAGGCCCATGATATCTCATTTCCCAATGGGACGGTACATTTTACAACCTATTACACTTTTTGTTTGAATATCATTAGTCAAATCTTTAATCATTTTACCAGAATGTTAGAATCTGGCTCACTGGCAGAAGTCTAACTTTGTCTTTCAAAGGCAATTAAGTGTTAGTGGAAAAAATAAAGAACTTTTGAAATGACAGTTCGTTTCATATTTGCAAAACAGTAAGCTTTCTTTCAGGGCTGTTTAGCTTTCCGATCAAAGGCACTCGTTTTATGTAAAAACATATAAAAAAAGATAATAAAACAAAGTGAGTCCTTTATGAGAAATCATTTGCTATCAATGCCTAAATTTCTTTTCTTAAAATAAGGACCAAGATAACAAGGCACTTTTATTTTCCCTTATGTCTCCTTTTTTTGTCATAATAAAATCTTTGGCTCTTGCTTTCCTTCCAATTCTTTAATTTGCCTCGCTGCACAATAAAATTTACATCCTGCTCACAACCTTACAAGCTCCCTCTTAAATACATGTCTGTCATGTGTCGATATTTTACTTCTCAACACCAGCTCTGAAAGCTTCCAAATGACTACTTGGTAGATATTGTGTCTCCCTTCACTCATACATTAGCACAAAGAAAGCGTAGCTTAATTTCCACGTTTCATTCACACAAAAGATAAACAAGACAGAACAAGAACAAGAGGGAATGGCTTCAAGCTCCAACAGGGTAGATTTAGACTGAACATGAGGAAAGAATTTTTCCCAGAAAGAGTGGTTGGGCGTTGGAATAGGCTGCCCAGGGAGGGGGTTGAGTCACCATCCCTGGAGGTGTTTAAGAGCCGTTTGGATGTGGTGTTGGGGGATATGGTGTAGGGGAGAACTTTGTAGAGTAGGGTAGATGGTTGGACTCCATGATCCCAAGGGTCTCTTCCAACCTAGACAATTCTATGATTCTATGATGATGATTATTCAGAACTGCTTCCGTAGTGTTGAAGAACTTGACCCAAAAAAGATTTTGGCACTCTTTTATTTCAGTAGCACGTGTACTGTTTTGCTTATGTGAATGGTAGTTCATTCATATAATCTAGCCTACTGCAGTGCAAGATAAAACCAAAAGTTGACATAACTGACATCTTTCCCCAGAATAGTCTTTCTTCATCTTTAATTTTAAAGAACTCTTCAAGCGCCACTGAATTATGACAGAGAAAACAATGAACCATAGGCATACTTCATAAGCAACTGACATTATGTGCCTGGACTTGTGCAAAGTATTTGAAACTGTTCCACACAACACCCTTGTCTCTAAATTGAAGAGTTGTGGATTTGACGGATGGACCCCTCAGTGGGCAAGGAACTGGCTGGCTGGTCGCACTCAAAGGGTTGTGGTCAATGGCTTGATGTTCAAGTGGTGAACCAGTGATGAGTGGTGTTCCTCAGTGACTGGTGCTCTTTAGCATTTTTTGTCAGTGACACAGTGGAACTGAGTGCACCCTCAGCAAATTTGCTGACAACACCAAGCTGTGTGGAGCAGTTGACACACTGGAGGAAGGGGCACCATCCAGAGGGACTTGGACAGGCTGGAGAGGTGGGCCTGTGCAAACCTCAAGAAGTTCAAGGCCACGTGCAAGGTCCTGCCTGTGGGCCGGGGCAATCCCAAGCACAAATCCAGGCTGGGTGGAGAATGGATTCAGAGCCGAGGAGAAGGACTTGGGGGTGTTGGTGGATGAGAAGCTCAACATGAGCCAGCAATATGTGCTCACGGCCCAGAAAGCCAACCGCATCCTGGGCTGCATCAAAAGAAGCATGGCCAGCAGGTTAAGGGAGGTGATTCTGCCCCTCTACTCCACTCTGGTGAGACCCCATCTGGACAATTGCATCTACCTCTGGAGGCCCCAACATAAGAAAGACATGGACCTGTTGGAGTGAGTCCAGAGGAGGGCCACAGAGATGATCAGAGGGCTGGAGGCATCTCTGCTATGAAGACAGGCTGAGAGAGTTGGGGTTGTTCAGTCTGGGGAGGGGAAGGCTCCGGGGAGACCTTATAGCCCCTTCCAGTACTTAAAGGAGGCCTACAGGGGAGTGACTATATCAGGGAGTGTAGTGATAGGACGAGGGGAAATGGTTTTAAAATGAAAGAGGATAGATTTAGATTAGATATTAGGAAAAAATTTGCTGTCAGAGGGGTGAGGCACTGGCACAGGTTGCCCAGAGAGGTTGTTGAGGCCCCATCCCTGGAGGTGTTCAAGGCCAGGCTGGACGTGGCCTTGGGCAGCCTGGTCTGGTGGGAGGTGTCCCTGCCTATGGCAGGGGGGTTGGAACAAGATGATCTTCAAGGTCCCTTCCAACCCAAACCATTCTATGATTCTAACTTGGTCAAGGCAATGGGAGCCCTTCCCCCAAGTGGTATCAGCTGTAGTCAGCCCTTGCTTGTGGAGAACACCACAAGTGAAATTAATATTTTCCTAATGCAAAATTACAGTTTCAAAACCAGAGCCCTTTTATCACTCTGTCTTTACTGTACCTGCATACTAAGCAGCAATTAAATGTGAATCTTTTTATTTCACTTATCATGAACTATCTGACCAGACTTGTCATTTCAACAAGTTCAGTTTGGGTTGCCTTAGAACTAGCTAAGGTGTCCCCAGGAATTTTCCTTCTCCAGGAGAATATCTGTTGCTGTGAAACTGGAATAGAAAATGCAATTCCTTTCTGTTCCACCTGACCTCCACATCAGAGAGGGGAAGATCTATTTTGTATATATATAACTATACCTATCTGTAGCCACACAAAACAAACACAACTTGGTAATATTACAGAAATATTATCCAGTCTTTACTGCTCCGCAAGTGGCTGCTCTGTGCTGACCAGAACCTCTGAGTATTTCATACAACAAAGTGAATAAAAACTGGCCCTTCATGAAAACTCTTTTTCAGCTCATTGCAAACATTCAAGACATTTGTCAGTGTTTCAGGATGAAAAACTTTATAAATTACTGAACTACATTTTCCCATCCACGAAAAAGGCCTTTAGTAAACGCCTGGCAAAAGCTGACACTGATAGCCCATCTAGGACATAAAAAAGGCTCTTTGACTTGTGCAAAATTATCCTATGACTTCAAAAGACATTGCCACAAAAATATTCACTTTTTAATTTAGATTACCTTTGTTATACATATAGAATCATAGAATCATAGAATTGTCTAGGTTGGAAGAGACCCTTGGGATCATCAAGTCCAACCATCTACCCTACTCTACAAAGTTCTCCCCTACACCATATTCCCCCAACACCACATCCAAACGGCTCTTAAACACCTCCAGGGATGGTGACTCAACCCCCTCCCTGGGCAGCCTATTCCAATGCCCGACCACTCTTTCTGGGAAAAATTCTTTCCTCATGTTCAGTCTAAATCTGCCCTGTTGGAGCTTGAAGCCATTCCCTCTTGTTCCGTCATTAATTACCTGTGAGAAGAGACCAGCACTGACCTCTCTGCAGTGTCCTTTCAAAGAGTTGTAGAGAGTGATGAGGTCTCCCCTCAGACTCCTCTTCCTCAAACTAAACAGCCCCAGCTCCTTCAACCGCTCTTCATGTGATTTGTTTACTTCATATCTTCATATGATTTGTTTACGAGGCCCTTCACCAGGTTTGGATTAGAAAAATTACTCATGCATTGGATTAGAAAAATCACGCACCTCCACAGTCTAGGATAGCCTGACACAAAACCTTTCAGATCAATACAAGTAATGACGCTGCAAGGTAACAAGCATTAAGATCACGTACGTTGCACTTCAACTTACACCCACACTGAAGCGTACTGCAAGCAGTGGCATTAAAAAAAACCCCATGGAAACATTTATATGTACTGCAATAAGAATTAAGCAGGATTCAACATACAACAGCTCTTCCAAACTCAGGGCACAAGTGGAAGATTTACAGGCTGAAATACAACAGGACTAAAATTTATGCAGCTGTCAAAGGCAGGTGCTCCATCCATTTTAAAAAAATACCTGCTTGCGTTTGAACTTTGAGTGCTGACTTTACTCTGAGAGCACCAGATCCTCACCCTTGCATCTTGTGGCTCTGCAGGAAGGCAATGAACCCCAAAGGGTCCATCTCCGTGTGACAGATGCACACTGTGAGTTCAGAAACGGAAAAAAATAGATGCGAGGCAACTATCTCACACGATAAATGCGTGGGACAAATGCTGTGAGATTACGGGGAGCATCATCTGGAGGGTGGAAAGCACGGTTGTCATCAGAGGCAAGCATTTCACAGAACTTGCCTGGATATCAACATAGCCAGACTCTTAAGACCCCAGTAAAAGAGTAATTTTGACATCCCTTCTCTCTCGTATTTTCAATACTATTGAGACTTACAGAGTTATTCACAGTAAAATGCTAATTATTTTCGGAAAGAATGGCAAAATTTGAGCCAAGCACACACAAAAAGAGAAGAAAGTATTATTTCCTTTCACCTTGTGCCTTTTGTACCATGCAAATAGTTAACTTGCCTCTGAAGTTCAACTGTCTTTAGAAAAAAAAAAAAAAAAAAAAAAAAAGAGCAAATGTAAGTTGAAAACCAGGCATTTTCAATCATGGGCCACAATTTCCATAAAACCATCTATAAGATGTTTCCATGATTTAAAAACATCGCTGCAGCATCGCATATATTGCAACGTGAGGATACCCTCTAAAATAAGATGTGCATCTTGATGGTTATTCCTGATAAAATGAATTGAGTCGGTCTATAAAAAAAATGCATATCTCAAATTCTTTCCTAGCTATACCCTAATGCGTGGTATCCCTCGTGGAATTTTGGTAGACTAATCTAGCACAGACTTTCGAATAAGTAGCTTTGGAAAGCTGCAAACAAGTATATAGTGAAAAGGTCAATACTCTGCAATACGTATGTTAATATAAAAGCAGAAAACATAGTCAAGGATAAATTATCATCGGATCAATTTGCAACCTACTTTTTTCTGGTGAGACATGTGCCTTAGCTTGTCCCCTCACAAGCCTGCATGTCGAACCATCTCCTGCACAGATTCCACAGTTGTCTTCCTTGGCATTGCTCCCAAGTTGTCGATCACAGCCTACTGCCTGCCAACATCAACACCACAGTCAGAAGGAGGGCAAAGCTGTAGTAGACATGCTCAGGTTTCTGGAATTTTATTTATTATGTTATCCTTTTGATTTTATGAGCTGGCCTCATTCTATCAAAGCATATCTTGCTATTTAGGATTTTAAAAGCACACTGTCATTTCCATGAGTTTAATGATGAACCACAACAACTGATATATTAAGCTGTTCAAGCATAGGAAATACACGAACCAGTTTCCCACTACTTTTGTGAATGAATACCATTGAGCGTTATTCTTCCCAACACAAGGGACAACTATGTTATTTACATTTGTTTTTCATCACCTGTTTAATTATGTCTGAGAAAGAATTAATGCAGTGAAATAACCCAAGTTAAATATTTAAAGGGCGCTCAGCCTTCAGATTCACAGACAAGCAACTGTGGGCAGTACTCATAAGCTAGTGTCTTGCCCATTCAAAATTTACCTGGAATTCGTGTAGATCTCCTATTTGCCATTTACATCAATGTCAATCACATATACATTTGCTAACCAGGTTTTACAAAACTTGGATTATTCAAGTTCTCACCTTGTGATTTTTTTGGTTTCTGAATGAGACCCGATCTATAAAACTTCCCAATTATTATTATAACAACACCCAAACTTAAACACTGCCAAAAACTCCAAAAGCAAAATTTTTGAAAAACTGACAGTTGAAAACTCTCCAAACTATAATGAAAACATTTTTTTCCGGTTTTCTCTTTTCTTCATATCAGTCACCCTACCAGAAGCATGGGAGTGAGAACGGGAAGACAAAGAAGAATGGACAACAATTGACTAAAAGCACCTTCTTGCTGAAAAAGAGATAAGTATTTGGTCTCACCTATCTTACCCTTCACCTTTTCGTAGATGAAATTTGCAGGGACTACCAAATGCTGAGCAATGCGTTAAAAAGTTAATCTGCAGCTTCAGGTTTTCTCAAGCCAGCCTATAGACCTCTTACATCCACACATCCCTGAGAAGTGCAGCTAATTCATCATAGACATATATATATTTAATCAAACTCCAAACTGACAAACGGATAGAAAGCACTCTGGAAATCCACAGTTAAAAGCAGTGCTAGAATTCTGAAATTGGCCAGCACACTTCTCTTCCTATATAAAACGCTTGGAAGGGGCAGTCTCAGCTGCCAAGATCCACCGCGTCCGCACTGTGCCAGAGCTGACACACGATCCCCTTGGAGAGGTGAGGATCGAGTGCGCACGTAAGAGGCGGGGGTGGGTCTTCCAGTCTCGGAGTTAACACACACAAACTGCACAAATCACGCACATCCACTGCCAAACATGGAGAAATGGAATCTTGACGTTTCATGTGTCTATAGAAAAGACAAGAAAGCAGCCCCAACTTCCGCTCCTGCCCCCTTCCCTTGTTTTCCCAATTCCCTACATCCTGCGTTCTCTTAAGAGGAGGACATTACGGAGGACAGTTTATGATACTTCAGTTGAGAGACGCGCAGCACTGAACAGCATCTCATAGAATCACAGAATGGTTTAGGTTGGAAAGGACCTTGAAGATCAACGAGTTCCAACCCCCCTGCCATAGGCAGGGACACCTCCCACCAGACCAGGCTACCCAAGGCCACCTCCAGCCTGGCCTTGAACACCTCCAGGGATGGGGCCTCAACCACCTCTCTGGGCAACCTGGGACAGTGCCTCACCACCCTCAAAGGGAAAAACTTCTTCCTCATGTTCAATCTAAACCTGCCCTCTTCCAGTTTGATGCCATTCCCCCTCGTCCTATCACTCCATGCCCCAGCAAAAAGTCCTTCCCCAGCTCTCCTGGAGACCCTTTAGGGACTGGAAGGCCGCAAGAAGATCTCCCCGGAGCCTTCTCTTCTCCAGGCTGAACAGCCCCAACTCTCTCAGCCTCTCCTCATAGGAGAGGTGCTCCAGCCCTCGCATCATCCTCGTGGCTCTCCTCTGGACACGCTCCAGCAGGTCCATGTCCTTCTTCTGTTGGGGCCTCCAGAGCTGGATGCAGTACTCCAGGTGGGGTCTCAGGAGAGTGGAGTAGAGGGGCAGAATCACCTCCCTTTTGATCTGCTGGCCACACTTCTTCTGATGCAGCCCAGGATGCGGTTGGCCTTCTGGGCCAACCTTACTAAACATCTCCTTACTAAAGGATTCAGATTTGCCACAGAAGTCTACATTAGCAGCAGGAAACTATTTTCTTCCTGCAACTGAAGAAGACCTTCATCTCATGTAGCAGAGCAAAGAATTTATTTTAAAAAGAAATAAGCAGTTTAACTGAAATGATTTTATGTTAAGTGTTAATAATAAAAAAAATAGTTGTAAAAAAAGAAACAAATTAATAAATGTGCATGAAATCAGACCATCTCAGAACAGATGCTTATTTACTACAGAGAAGCTATGCGGGAACACTGTACGATAATTTAGGATTGGATTAAAGACGTGGCCTTGGGCAGCCTGGTCTGGTGGGAGGTGCCCCTGCCTATGGCAGGGGGGTTGGAACTCGATGATCTTCAAGGTCCTTTCCAACCTAAACCATTCTATGATTCTATGTTTTCACTCAAAGATGTTTTTTAACATTAGCTCTGGGTTCATCACTAACATCCAGAAAAAAAAGAAAAAGATTGTAAACAAATGACTCTGAACAAGCTTCTCTTCCGATTTTATCACCAATTAGCATTGAGAAAGGAATGAAAACACCACCATTTCAGAAACAGAAACTGACTGGGCCACTGTGTGAATCAGAAAGCTGATAAAATTTCAAGGGGTATAATAACACAATACTCAACACATTTGGCCTTAGACTTGACAACTTACTTTCCATTCCCACCTCCACAACGGACTTTCTTTTTGACCTTTGAAAACTCCCTGTGGTTTTCGATTCCAATCGTGAAAGGGCTACAGCTGCAACTCCCCACCTCACGGGGATGTTGCAAGAATAAATCTCCTAAAGATTCTGAAACATTCAGATGGTGCAATGACGGGGACCATAACAGTAGTTGAGACAGTCTATATTTCTCTCGGGTAGACTTTTAAAGTATTTATTGCTCTCCGCTGCTTCTCCTGCTCTTATTCACATAAAGACACTACAAGCACATGGAGGTAAATTGTTAGAACTGTAATCTCTCCCCATAACTCACAAACACATTTCCATTTCGTATTGAAATCTTATTTTCTAAATATTAAGAATCTGTTTATTCACTCATCAATTAATTCTCAAAGGAAAAATTAAGCTGCCCATTGTGATATTCTGTGTGAGAAACTGCTGTTATTAGTTTAAGCTGTTGTATATTTGTAGGCTACAGATCCTGCAAGTCTTTGGTGGGAGGAGGGCACTGAGCAAGCATAGTACGTGCGAGACCAGCCCATGAAAGCCCAACGCGATAATAATAAATATACATACTGAGCTATTACACACAGTCACTATGAAAACAAACTCTCATTGCATATAACAAAAATTATACAACTGTGCGAACAGAAGGCACTATTGTATCCAATGTGGAACGTAAGAAAAGAGATAATCAGCACAGCAGCATGCTTTAGAGGACTGTTTCTTATAGTATTAGAATCATAGAATGGTTTAGGTTGTAAAGGACCTTGAAGATCATCGAGTCCCAGCCCCCCTGCCATAGGCAGGGACACCTCCCACCAGACCAGGCTGCCCAAGGCCACCTCCAGCCTGGCCTTGAATTTCATTTTTATTTTTATAGAATTTATTATTGCTTATTTTTTTTTTGCAATATGCAAATGCCACAGAACTAAGCCAGGAGTGCTCGCTGCAAGGGACCCGGGTGTGGGAAAAGCTTTAGGGCTCCCCTGCGAGCAAAGGTGGTGTGTTCAGCTGCACGCATTTACCCTCTTGTGGACTTCCTTCCGAGATTATGTTTATTATCAACCGTTGTGAATATAAGTATCAAGCAACGATATCCTGGAACACAATTTAAAAAATAACTCAAATTAGCATCACAATTTAGGCTTGACATGAGCAGAGAAATTCAGATTTTGTTTAACATGAAGCACCCCAAAATTCTGCAGATTTTAATGTGACAAGCCTCAAATTTAGAGCTAATTCAACAAGTTTTGCTACTCCGGGATCTTAATGAGCGAACACTAGGGTGGAGTGATCAACGCTAGAGTGGGGTGTGTTTCAAACCTGAGTGTCTGGAGTCAGCCTTTTTCACCTGTTTTTAAAGCCTTGATAGGAAGCAGTATTTCTCAGACAAGCTCGATAGCCACCGATCTCACCAAAACAACAGGGAGCTGCAAGGTACAGCTTTGTAAATCAGGCCTTAAACACACGTGGTGTTTTGACACCAAACGTTACGAATTTAAGGTATTCATATTTTAGCCAATAACTATTAGAAAAACACAGTGTTTGATGAAAGAAGTACACGTGGATGAAGAGAGTACATGTGTATTTGCAAGCAAAGCTGCACCAAGGACAAGAAAATGATATATGGCGACAGCCTTCCTCAGCTCCCGCACCGCCTCAGCAAGCCAAATTTTCACGATTTTCACGATTTTCACGATTAAGGCATTTGTCAGGGTTAATTTACCCCACATTGCTCACTGTTTACAGAGCAAAGGGATCAGCTATAAATATTACGGGCAGATTGGGAAAACATCTGCAGGCTTTTAGGGCATAGTCAGAAATAATTATATTAGGCGATTTTAACATGATGAATGAAACAATAAATGAAGCAAGTGATAATACAAACTGTGTAATGGAAGGATAGGGACGTTGTCAAGTTATGAAATCTGCAATCATTAATACCATCATTCAAAAAATTGCTACAAGTATTGTAACGACTAGGCTACGAGCGCCTCAGAGAGCAGGGAGAATACGGGCCGATACGTGACAACATGAACACAAAGTGGAAACGTAATATAAAAAGAGTATTGAGGAAATGGGTACTTTGTGCATTTAATAATCTTACATCTGGGTCGGGGCAATCCCAAGCACAAATCCAGGCTGGGCGGGGAATGGCTGGAGAGCAGCCCTGAGGAGAAGGACCTGGGGGTGCTGATTGACGAGAAGCTCAACATGAGCCAGCAATGTGCCATCGCAGCCCAGAAGGCCAACCGCATCCTGGGCTGCATCAGCAGAAGTGTGGCCAGCAGGGCGAGGGAGGGGATTCTGCCCCTCTGCTC
>VUYV01000097.1:497685-533240 GCA_008711295.1 Anarhynchus alexandrinus
CTATGATAATAGCTATGATTCTATGATAATAAATTGGCCGTGATGGGGTATCTATGAATCTGGGTATGGCGGGATTATTTTCAGAAACAGGTGTGTGACTCACGACTATTTTCAGGACAGAACCTGAATGTGTTATTTGGCTGTGTTCTTCCAAAGACAGAAACCGAAATATGAAAACAAATAATGCTGGTTTGTCACAAGCAGCCTGGATAGAAAACATCTGATTAAGCAGCAAACAGAAAAGCTCATCTGCTTCACCAAACTTCTAAACTAAACGTCAGTACGCCAGTGCTGTTGTGAAAGACAATACTGAAGGGTGTGAAATATTTTGTAGCATGCTTAGAATAGTTCATGTCAGTTCAGAAAGGCAAAGGAAGAGCAAAAGGTCAGGGTATAAAATACAGTAATACAGATGAAAGAGAAAAACGAAATTGCTGCTGATATGTTAGAGGTGACTACGGACCGTTACAAATAGTTTTGCAAATACGAATCCAAAAACCACTCAGAAGCTCCCGCAGCTGTTTCTTTAGCTCTTATTCACTTAGTAGGGTTTCAGCTGAGGAATTAGACTTAAACAAAGAAATTAATATAGCGTGTTAATTTCGATTTGTGAAGGTCAAAGTATGATCCGTTAAACTCACAGATCTTCCTTTCTTAAGGAGACATTTATACTTATGCTCAGAAAACAGACCGGACTGCAAGGTGACAGATTTTTAACCAAGATCCCAGTATGGCAAAAAAAGCACTGTCGTGAAAAACCCGGCAAATCCCAAACCCCCTTCAGGGTCTTCTTTTAATCAGCATAACTACAAACATGGACTGGAATTGCCAATGCAGAAGCCCAATGCAGGATGAGGATTTGAAATTTCAATTTTTGCTTCTCAGACCGTTGCTTTATACCTCCTTAACTTTGTTATATTCCCCCGACTGACCGCGGACGTCCCAGCTGCAGGCACTCTCTCAAAATGGGCACAACACCATTTTTTGTAGAACACATTCCACAGAGGTGAGTTGCCAATTGTAAAAATGTTGTATGTCAATTATAAAAAAAAAATAAAAATGTTTCTGGGATACTAATGACTTATAATTATATATTTCAAATACAGAACCTGAAGATATACCTATGCTCTACAAAAGAATACTTAAGTGAAACACGAGTAGAACCAGAGAGCTGTGCATAATAAGCACCATTTAAGTGTTAAGTATCATTATTAGTATCAAAAGCATGAAATTACATACAGCAATATATATAATTATATACAGTATTTCCCTTTAGAAAGGGGCTCCCTCCCTTCTGTGGTCCTCTGGAGCCAGAGATCCAGGTACAGCCAGAAAAAACAAACATACTGAGTTCTCCTAATACAAGTGGCCACAAAAGAATAAATCACTGCTGGTTTTATTTGTGACACGTACATAAATTCTATGAAACATTAAGACTAAAGTTGCACTGGTGCCATTCTTTCTCTACCTACTGTGTCTTAGAATGAGCTCTTTAGCAGACAGATCATTTACACATTCAGCAACGTATATGTTAAATGCTATATCATTTTCTACTTTGAATAATAAATTTTTGATTGATATAGACTCTTATTTATCAGCAATTCTATTAAAATGTAAGTTAAGTTATGTTTTTCAGTGTTCCATGTAAACTCAGTGCCAGGGAGCGATGCCCTTTATTAATGTGATTTGGTTTAATAAAATAAAAATAAAAATAAAATAAAATCAATTCAACCACATCTCCATGTGGCATAATTACCGTCCTTCCACAGCTGCTGGGCAAACCCCACAAAGCTCGAGGAAATCCAGACGAAGGCTACTCTGAGCCCATCCACACTTGTGTGCTTTCGCTGGCCTGGCTGTTTCACAGGAGGCACAACCACGTGCACTCCTGAAACAGACTGCTGGTGGGCTTTGGATGCAAACATACAGATGACGTTCAGTGAAATACAGCAAAAGCAGAAAACCCAGTAAATAATTTAAGGGGAAATGCCCAATGTGCTTAAAGTGTAAAAGAAATAGTACATTTCTGCTGAGCAAGGAACTGCACTGCAGAATGCACAAATGGAGGGGATAATTATACTTCTTCACAAGAATGTGATAGAGTTATTATACAGAAGATCCTTTTCTTTAAGCGCTGAACAGTCTGTAGTTACCCCAGTACGTGTTGCCCAGTAGTTTGTGGTTTAAAATCGGCTAGCAACAGATCTGTCAGAGCAGTATCTCAGTAAGTGGATCCGGTATGGGTTGGACCACTGATCTGCTGAAGGGTGGCAAAGACTACGTGCCCTACGGGCAATTGGGTTTTCATTGCCTATCAAATACATCAAGGTGTGAAAAATATCGAATGAAAGTAGGCTATTACACGAAACAGACCCCATGAAGTGATGTGGCTGCCCTGCCACCAGGATGCTACTACTTGGTTTGCTATAACCAAACTATTTGTTTCAGCCTTACAAGAGATCAGAAGGAAAATAAAAATGGAACAAAAACCATCTACATATTTTCAAAGGTTATCAGCATTGCACAAAATACAGGATAACCTCAGAAGTATTTCTGCCAAAAATACCTTCTCCAAGTCTCATGACTTGACTCAGAAAGGACACATGTTTTATTTCAATATTTACTAGTAAAAGCAGAAAATAGTGAAAAAATCCTTACATGCTCAAAAAGATAAATCTCTATTGCAGTTTATTAGAATCACTCTCAAGATGGAAAATTGAAATCCTCAGGGTCTTGGTGAAAGAAAAACAATTTCTATTTCTGCAAACACACACAGAGCACAAAATTCAAAACTCAGAGAAATTAAGGCCGTATTTTACTGTACAGTTGCACGTGCTATCACAGTGCACAGATCTTATTGCATCAACGTCAGCTGTTTGCTGCATTTTCTCCTGCTCCACTTGTCTTAGCACAGAATCACAGTACAGGCAGATGTTAGGAACGTCTGCATCCACACAATAAATAATTAATTTTAAATATGGCTATGGGAATTTATGGTAATCAAAAAAAAAAGAGTATAAAACCTGTTATGAAAATCCTCCTCTGCCTTAGTCAATATTTTCCACGTATCCTTGCCCTGCTCTAAAACCCTGCTGTCATTCAAAGCCCATCTATTCATTCACTTCGCAATCTCTGCTCCCGTCCTTTCCTTTGTGATAACTCCAGCTTGCACTTTATTTCTACACAGATAAAATACGTCCCCGGAGAGAATATAAAGAAAAAACTCCCACTGTCTCTTTCCCATGCTCATCATATCTATGAGTAATTGATTCTGACAAGCAGCGGGACAGATACCAGAATATCCCTCCAATGAAGGAAGTCACTTTTGGTTTTTTTTTTAATTACCTTTTAAAAGTAGCGTGGAATATCAGCTTTGAAGCAGCACTTTCAAACTCTGGTTTCTCCTCATTGAAGATTTAAACTTGGTCTGAGGCATGAGTTGGTCCTCACACAGCCCTGTCTCACAACTCTTCAAGCTCTGTCTAAGCTCAGCCTAACGAAGGCCTGACCGTGGCACGGGTCCTCACATCTCTGCAATCAAACCAGCGCAGGTCAGCAGCACTCAGACAAGCTGACACGGGCTTCAGCCTCACCTCGAGTACTGTGTTCAGTTTTGGGCACCTCACTACAAGAAGGACACCGAGGTGTTGGAGCGTGTCCAGAGAAGGGCTACTAAGCTGGTGAGGGGTCTGGAGGACAAACCTTATGAGGAACGACTGAGGGATCTGGGGGTGTTCAGCCTGGAGAAGAGGAGGCTGAGGGGAGACCTTATCACCCTCTACAACTACCTGAAAGGAGGTTTTAGAGAGATGGGAGCTGACCTCTTCTCCCTGGTGACAAGTGATAGGACAAGAGGAAACGGGTTCAAGTTATGTCAGGGCAGGTTTAGATTGGATATTAGGAAGCATTTTTTCACTGAAAGGGTTATTAAACATTGGAATAGGCTGCCCAGAGAGGTGGTGGATTCACCATCCCTGGAGGTGTTTAAGAAAAGGGTAGATGAGGTGCTTAGGGACATGGTTTAGAAGTGGGTGGGTGGTGGTTTGTTTTGGGGTGGGTTTTTTTGGTTTGTTTTTTTTTGGGTTTTTTTTTTGTGGTGTGGTTGTTTTTTTTTTTCTTCAGGGTAGGTTAACGGTTGGACTTGATGATCTTAAAGGTCCCTTCCAACCTCACTAATTCTATGATTCTATGATTCTATATGTTAATTAAACCCAATACAGCCCCTTCGGGGACCTTCACTGGGGACTCTGACTGACAGCGCGTGTCCCGGCCCACCACTTCACAGCACGCGAAGCAGCAACCCCAGTTGCCAAACTGAATGGGTGTTAGTGGCGGTGGGAGTAAGAAAATTTCCTCCCTGTAAGGTTTTTCAGTTGCTCATAGGGGAGAAAGCAGGGAGTGAAGGCAAAGTGTGCCAAAATGCAAACCTCAGAACAGAGGCACAAAATAAGGCAGAATGATGGGCACGAGGAGACACACCGCGATGTTCAGAATTCCCCAGCCATCCGTACAGAGGAAAAGAATGTAAAGCAATAAAAAAAACCCAGAAGATAAAAAAATACAGTGCATAAAATTCATCGCATGCTAAAGGACTCTTAAAATAGACTTTCCACATATTTCTGCAAACATTTTATATCTGAAAGCAAGAGGCTAAAGGGTGTTCCGCAATTCTGTAAATCCACTTCCATCAAATAAAAAATAAAGTGTTTCCAAAGCATTTAACTCTTACTGCAGGATCTGTCACATGCTAGAGCAGCTAAGAGATTATAGGACCACCCAGGAGGGAGGAAGTACCCTTTCCCACAAGGTCTCCATTTTAAAAACTACCCAGACACACGCTCAGAGGACAGGACACAAACTCCCTTTGGGCTTCTTGTTTGTGAGAACGCTTTCAGAAAAGAAATCAATATGTGGAATCAGATTACCGTGCTGCTTTTCTGGCTGGGTCCAGCCAAGTCTGCTTTGCTATACAAAGGCAAAGTTAGCACTGGGGGATTTTGAAGGTTACTAAGGCTGTAGGTCCAAGACGACACCCAAATGGTGAGTCTTCCTACTGTCACCGCTCACACGCTTCAGGACCTTGCTAGGCTGGGAAGTAAAAGTCACATTTGTACAAAGCTCAATGAAATAAAACAAAACTTGGCAGAGAGAATCACTTAGGAAAAAGGAAATGTAGATAAGAAACTGGAGATCAGAAAAAATCCACTACTTATCTGACAAGAAAGGATAAACTTAGACAGTAAGAAATCCCTGTAGGGAGTATTTTTCCGTAAGAAACAGTAGGAGGGAGAGTAAGACAAGATCTGAAAAGAGACATCAGTTTCTAGCAGCAATGGGCAGCCGCAAAATAAAACCAAGTGATTCCAAAAGACCTTTTCAGTGTATGAGAGTATCCTATGATTACCTGCAGTAAAAGCACACCTCCGAGTTGCCAACAATGTCATCACAAGGGAACCACTCTATTGAGGTGGACTGCGACTTTAACAGTGATGCAAGTACAGCCCTTGGAGGGCGGCTACGGGATCTGCTTGCTTGGGCAGCGCCGAGAGCCACCACCGGGCAAGGCAACCACCCCGTGAGGCTTACAGAGGGTGATGCTGGCAAGTAACGTAGGATGTGGTAACCCGCGCTCAGCGCAGCCCCATCCTTCAAGTGAGACTTCTGGAGAGCCACCAACATTTCCCAGCTGAATTGCAGCTGGAGCTCCCTGCTGTCCCCAGTTTTATGACATGTGTCACATGAATGTGGTCATACGAAGATCTTGATGTGTAGCTCTGAGCGCCAGGAAGTTTTGTTGGATCTACACGAGTAACTCCCACAGTCTCTTTGGGTAAGGTCCAGCCTAATTCTGGTGCCTGCAGTAATACATGAGCAGAGTACAGGTCTCTACACAGTGATTCCTCTGCACTCCAATGTGTACTTCGCTCCGTGTTCCCTAACTGATGCCACCCAGGAAAGAATGCCATGTTCACTATAAAGGCTGACTTAACTCTGAGCTACCTCAAAATCAAGTCTTCCTGTGAATAAGTTCCTTGAGCTTTGAAGGCAAAGAAAGGAGGAAAAGGCAACGGGGACATCTTTTTCTTATTTTTAAATACCCAAAAAGGGGATTGTAAATATTCATTAAAAAAAAAAAAAGAGTACTTTTTAAACCGCTATTGAAGAATTAAATAATCTGACACATGTAAGAAACACAGCTTTATGTCTGCAGTAACGCTGGATGGAAAAGGAAACGCTCCTTTCTAAGTACCTGAACACCAAACCTACTCCACATCTCGGGCAGTCCTTTAACACATTTACAGGCAAAAAGATGTATCTGTATGAACCAAAAGGGAAAGTACACAAAACACCCTAAAGAAACACTTTGAGAAAGCAACTCGCAGAATAAAAGGAGTCAAGGTTCAGAAGAAATTGATAATCTGATATGATTTTAAGTTTTAAGCGTGAGCAAAGCTCACAAAAAACCTCCTGCATAGTCTTGCAAAAGCTTACTGAAAGTGTTTTCAGTGAAAACTCCAACAGATACTTATTTCAAGCATGAGTGCTCTTTTGGCGAGTGAGATACCCATTTGCCATATCGTGACATGTGACAGAAAAGCACTTGATGGCACTCCACTTGACATATGGGATGTGTTCTGATGTCAGCTAAATTCATGCCGTATGCTACAAAGCATAGTGTAGTGTCTGCCTTTTCTGGAACACAAACAGCTTACTGACACTAAATGGAAAGCTCACCGCAGGATTTACATCATCTTTGACCTAATTGTGACAGCCTAGGACAGAACTACTCAGGCTGCTCCTTAGGACTCCAGATTTTTTGGGTGCTGCAGGTATTTATTGTCCAAACATTAATCCATATCGGGAAAATTACCACTGTAACCATTTCAGGTACTGACACACGTAACGTCCCGTTCTGCATTCTGGTAGAGAAAAAGCAGGTCTGCGTGAATTAAAAGCAAAAACCAAGGAGAGACAGAGCCCCAGAGCAGGCGGAGTAACTGGCTAAACGTTGCCCACACATGTGTCTGACATGCAGATGTTTTTAAATGTCTCCACCCACATCCAGATGGGCACAGCAGGAATGTATTATATGAAAAAATGTGTTGGGAGCTGTGCAGAAACTAGAAAAAAAATATCAGAAGTTAAGTGTGAAAATCCTCCCGGCAGTGAAGTTTTGACCTGTCCCCATTTAACACAACAGCCCCAGATATTTGCTTTGGTAACAGCAGCGCAGCAGTAGCAGACTAAAACATGATCAAATGGTTTGGCTGAGTTAAGCCTCGAGCAACCCCAAAGAATCCTATTAACTTTCTCATTAAACTTTTCCCTGCTCCACCGCCTTTAGATTTTACTTCCCCTGAAGCCTCAAAACCTCCTATCCAGAGAGCAGTTTTGTCATCTCACGGTTTCCTTTGACAGCGTGGTGTTTAGTTTGATTCCGCTTACTAAGGGAAGCGCAAAGAATCAGAGCTGAAGCTGGACCACAGGAACTCGCCGTACTCGGAAACTCATTCTTCTTCTGAAGAAGAATCCAAGAGGCAGGATTAGTGATGCAGCCCTACCTCACCGAGAATAAGAAAACAGATGAAAGTGAAATCACCTTGTGGGGGGAGGAGGGGAAGCTGAAATCGTAGAAAACCTGCCAACTTTGAGACAATAAATGAGCAAAACCAGCACCAGTTGGAAAGGGACTCGGGCAAGCCAGTCTCCTTACACTAACTCTTCGGTGCTCCCAGGCATAAAAGCAAAGATATCCACATCAGCAGTATGACATGTTTATTTAGATGAGTTAACTCTAAAAACACGTGCCAAGTTATTTGCAGGCTGTGCCAAGTATATGTCAGAACCCAACAGACTGATCTTACAGCAACAATTGTAGAGAATCACAATTTTGCTGTCTCTCTCTTAACAGCAGTTGACTAAATAACCATATTTTTCCAGGAAAGATTAGAAGTCAATTTGTTTTCTTTTCCTGCTTAAGCAGGAGTAGCACCAAAGCTCGCCGTCGCTCTCTGAGGAAGTCCCCAACCTCCCGCAGTCCCTTCCACAAGTAACCAACCTTTCCTCTCTGCCCCCAAAACAACCTGCAAAGAGAAAAACGTTGTCCAAATGACCTTTCCTTTCAATTCACTGAATGTAAACCCAAATTTTTACCTCAATACAATTATCCGACACTAAATTATCTAATATATACTTTAAAAAGGAGGAATTTTCTATTTGTGCAGAAATACCTCACAATAGCCAGTGACCTGAAGGAAATAAAGTGAAAGCACCTAACCACTTACGAGGTTAAGTTATACATTAATTAAATTGCATAAGTCACAGCACAGGACACTTCATCCTGAAGATGTTCTCTCACACTGAAAAATATTTTTGTGGAATTAGAAAATAATGAAAAAAAGAAAAAATGGAACAGATGGAGAAAAGAAATTGATTCTCATCAACAGAGTAAAAGAGTTCCAGTGCCTGCTTCTGGAATGATTCATTTCTTCCCCCACTACTTGGTTTATTTATTTTAACCGGATTATTTACATTTCCAAGCATGTGATATCAGACATACACATGAATACTACAAAACACGAACAAGAGACGTCGAAGGTGGCCCTTTTAAATGTACCTTTCAACGGTTCTTCCCAAAATTGGATCCACTCTAGACGGAGTGAATATTCTGCTACGTATGAAAGAGGGTAAATGTTTGAAGTCACTGGAAACCCCGCAGCACCCTGAGCGAGAGTCTCGTGAGCCTTTGAAAAACCCAGAGCGCCGTTAGATTTCGCGTGACCCTTCTGTGCTGCGATGGACACAACGAGCAAAGGCTGCTGTAGACATACCGCCTAGAAAAGGCTTTGACATCCTCCAGGCCGAAAACTTGTATTCGAAGAGGAGACATCGCTAAGAATATTGCGAAAGAAATGTGTTATTTGGCAGGTGCTTCCAGAGTTTATAGAGGTATATCCTATTTTAAACGGGCAGGGTAATTAACGCTGTTGGATACCACTGTGAAGCACTACTAACAAAGGCCATCCCTTGAAGGGGAAAACTGTAAGGAATTCTTCTTCTATTTCAGAGCGGCAGATGCATTGTGTGTTGGCACGACTGGTATTGGAACTGCGGTATACATAGAAGTCACATAAAACCCACAGCAAGGTCCAGATCATATATTAATGTTGCTGTAATCCGCGCACGAGTCTTCTGCCAAATGTGTCAAATTTTCCCCTATAATGGAGCTATTTTGCTCACTGGGCCATATCCTGCATTTTTGAGTCACACACTTTTTAGGTATTTAACAGAGCAACAACCACTTGCAGAGAAAGAAAACTAATTGCAATAACGCATCCATGCTATATAAAATTGTTCTGCTCATAAAACAATTGCAATATTGCTTTGCTAATGAGCCATGGGCAAAGCTGGCAAACCTCAAATATTATAACTCTCTGGTTTTACCCCAACTGTGTAAAGTCGATAGCAGAACTCTAATAAATAATAACAACAAATGTATCTAGAAATGTAGATATCCAGTAAAAAGATACTAACAGTCAATTTATTCAATCAGAACATAAACTCGTTCACCCACGCAACAAGACAGACACATACACTCATACCTGCCATTCTGGGCTGCATCTCATGAAACATCACATTTTCTCCTTGACAGAGTTCATGAGATATACGGCTCGGAGAAGCAGCAAAATGAAATGGAAGGCTTCAGCACACCCTGACAGACATACTAAAGGTGAGAAAGCTGTAACTAGTATAACTGGTTTCATTCGTTTTCACATGTATAAATAGAAGATTGAGTGAATGTTATTGACCTTTTATTTATAAATAAAAACATCACTGGTTAAGGCAGTCGGGAACTTCTGTGTGCAAGAAAAGGTAATAACCAAAAAGCGCACACTCATGAGCAAAGTGCCTCACAGCGAATGCCACATGTAGATTTTCCCTATGAACATACCTGGCATATTCCGCTGATGCACATATCCAAGGACTCAATATTGCACCGAGTACCATCCAGTACTTTGGGGGCAAGCTCCACAATCAAGTTCTTTCCCAGAGCTTGACACTTCAGGGCACACGGCGCAGTAGGGTCATTATACACAGGGATCCACTCGTACAAATGTCCCTGGTATTTGACGTCGTTGTAGGCTGAACACTGTTGTGCTCTGAAGTCACCGACATCTGAAGGGCAGTCCTAAAAACAAACCAGAGGAAATATTTTTTTGAGGAGGAAATCTTTTTTTGAGATCACCATAGAAAACAGTAGCAATAAAGTTATCTGATGAATCACAGAGAAGCTATTCAGGGAGGCTTGGCTCATCAACTGATCTGCCATGACAAATATGCCTTATTGCAAAGCTTTACTATATGTATTTCAAACAATTTATGTTGCTTAATCCATTGCTTGCAGTGCAAGTAGCAGAATATCACACATATTCCAGGAATAACAAGATAACTGATATGAGAGGATAACTAAAAATGCTACTTTTTATGACACTACGTAGTACATTTAAAGTCCGGTTCTGTATAAGAATTAGCTTCTGAAGGAAACTATGTATTTTAAGCTACTATAATGAGATGCACGACATTTAGTACTTCTCTTTTCAAGAGCTTTTTCCACTTCAGGATTGCTGAGTGCTCTATACTTACTCATCATACGTCAGAGTAATGAAAGAGATATTATAGCTACTCATACATAAAGAAATAAAAATTTGCCTAATTAATTGGTCAGTTTGTGGACTCAGAAAATTGCTCAGAAAGTGGACAAGAGCATTAGAAGGAGACACCAGAACTTTCAGTGCTTAGTCCCTTAGTCTAATTACAAAACACCTTCCCCTCATGGAAGCAGGAAGGCTTCCTTTGTTGAAATAAAATATACTTCAAATTGGTAACTATAGATTATACAGTTCCCGTTCTAATGAGACAGTTCCGCACCTCCTCCCATACAGAGCCTCAGCATATACAGCTGAAAGGCCAAATATGAGAACTGTTTGAAATAAAACGTTCTAAAATATTTTTTCTACATAAAGCGTCGCACCCAAACAATGATGTTAATATTAAACTGCGGTGACAGGAATGGAGATGAATACTGATTTATTCGAAAACAACTTCGGTAAAGTACTGACAAAGGAGTTAGTGTGTCAAACAATTTCTCACTAAAGACTTCATTTGAAAGTATGTCCAGCGTCAAACAGTCCATACGCCAGACTGAAAGGATATTCTTCCAAGAATTCCAACTGCACATATAAGCCAGATGTGAGGCTGATTTTAACAAAGTTTTGTTTTCATTGGATGTAAGACTGAAAGATTGTGATGTGTCAGCTGAACTCATGGAACTTATTACTAAGTATTAGTTAACAATACTAATCCTGAACACAGCTTCAACCTTATCAGTGAACTGAACCTTCCCTGGAAAAAAAGCTAACGAAATAAGTGCATTACACAGTACTGGAGATTAAAAAAAAATACGTGAGAAAGGTTCAAATTCCAGCCTGATGCCCTCCACAGTGTTGTCCTGACACCGTTTTGCTCGTATGAATCCGGATGAGTTGGCACTGCGTTAGCTTAATACTTTGTCAATGCCTTAGGTTTTTTTCACCATAGAAAACAGTAACATAAAAATTGTCTCTGGTTTAGTTGTAGTCGGCATAAAATACCTTCCAAAATCAATATTGTCTCTACTGATCAACACACGGCATTTTCCCAACTGAGCGCCAAGCAAATCACTGAGCACTCCCAGCAACGCTTTTCAACGCTGCCCAGCGCTGCACCTGACGGGGAGAATAACTTAGAACGACGCTGATACAGCTTGTATTATTTTTAATCGGGGATAATTCTAGTTCGAGCCTTATTTTTTTTTAAACTATAAAATGATGGAATAAGACAAGAAGAAATTACAGTTACTGTGATTCTTTAAGAGTTGTGCCTCTGCAAAGCCCCACAAGTAAGAGCTTCTAAAAACATCAGGCAAATTCTGTTAGAAACCACCCTTATTTACTGCAGTAATTCACCAAGAAATTCACCAAGTTTGCACTGGTGTAAATGAGAGCAGAATTTGGCTCTGACTTCTCTGTCACCTCTCATTTTCCACAATAGCAAGTCTAAAAAGCAGAGAGGACTTCAGAGTTCATATGGATACCATATGGTTCCCTTCCACCGCTGCAAGCAGAGGAGCAGCTAAGGATAAAAATAAGAAGTGGAAGTCAGATTCAGGTAAAGTTAGAAGCAATATTTTGGAGTAGCGTTATTCAGCCGTGCAGAGCTACATTTTCATCACAAAGAATGAAAGAGCTCTCTGTAAAATAGGCAGAGCGATGGCCTTGGGCTGAGTTTTGACAGGCTGTTGGTACAAGCCATTATCACTCCGTGTCGATGCGATGCCAAGCTACGAACACCGCAGTGTCAGGATGTCAATCCGCGGTTACTGGATGTTTCTCATTGATTCAACACAATGCAGCTCCTTCCTTCCACTCGCTTCCTGGCTGCTTGAGAACAAGTGAATTCTCATCCCCCTATTCTGTTTTGGCATCTTCGAAGAACACACAGCCATCCTGGCAGCTCGAGTCATGCGCCAGCTCCACCTGCTTTATGTTTGAGCTGTGTTCAACAGCGGGAGCGAAAAAAGGGCATCACAAGGAGATATCAAAGGGTTGAAATTATTATCATTTGCATTATATCCGAATTTGGATGGCAACCAAGTTCAGACCCCTGTTTTCCCGGGAACAATAAATATTTGCACAGAGAAAGGAGTTTATAATCTAAACAAAAAGACAACTGAGGGCAGTAAGGAATGTAATCAAGACAACAAGAGGACTTGTAAACTTCAGGTTAATTCCATTGCAGTGGGTTAGACAAGGGAGAGGGAGTTTAAAAAATAGAAAGGGAAAGGGGGGGCGAGATGTGAGAGAGGTAGGCAAGGGTGAAACACGTTCGGGAAGTGGGCAAGGCCCCGCTGCCAGACAATGATACGCGGGCCCCAGTCCTCATCCTGTTTGGATGTCCTTTCGGTTTTAACCTATTCATTCCGTCGCTCCCTCCTCCCTCTCCATATTCCACATTTTTTCTTGTTTGTTAAATATTTTTGCTCCTAATTTCAGGATTTTTTCAGCTTTCTTAATTTCAGCAACAGCTTTTGTTTTACACTCAATCCACGGAACCACAGCCAGGCCGTTTGTAGGCTCATACGCTACACGAGGAGCTGAAGACACATCTATGAGGTCCAACACATGAAAATGTCGGCAAAATAATCGCATCCAGATCTTGTAGTGGAACGAAGCGTATTTCTGACATGAGTTATGACCATATTATTAGACAGGCAGATCTGAAAAAGATGCTTCAGACATGACTACCATGCAGGTTAAAAATACACACGTATATATTCCCATTCTTTTTGTGACAGATGATTAAAAACGACTGCATTCGAGGGCTGCCTTCTTACGAAATGTATCATTCGAGTTTTGGCAGTGAGCGCTCTCAGCCTTTGAAAACAAAGCTAACCTGGGAAATCTGTATCTTTGTAGGCAACGTTCATGTACCAAATATGAAGGTTGCATCAGACCCTGTGGCTCCTGCCAACAATTACTCCACTGAAAAAAAGCACAAAAGAGAAGGCAAGAAAATTCCCAGTAAAAATGATGACACCAAAGAAAGTCTAGCCCTTTGTCTCGTTTTATTCTTTGAATCTCGTTTTGTTGAAACCTCGCCAAAACCAATGAAGTCATTGTTTTGTTTTCTTTTTAAAATTAGCTTCAGGTTCGGTGTTTTTCCTACACAATTTTCAGGCCACTTCTGAGCAAAACCAAGATACCTGAGCTAGAAACCACCCTACCCACAAGAGCCACACGGTGCATCAGCATTATAAATATAATAAATAAATGAACAGATTAAAGAGAAACTATGCAACTTAAGGTGAAATATTATAGCACCAAAGTAGACACAGTTCAGCCAAGGTTTTCTGAATGGGATAAATGAGCTGGTTAAGAAGTGGATACTGAGACAAAAATCTGACGAATAACGTTGAACAAGTGTGAGCATTATCTGCATATGATAAAAGTTTAAAATGGAATTAAACGTGGGGAAATGTGTTACAAAATAGTGTTTTTTTTCTTACGGTCGAAGAGTCACTCTGGCAAATGTATAAGTGACTTTTTGGCACATAAGAACGTGAAATTTATGGGGAAATGGCCTAAATAACTTGTTCTATGAATAGGACCCTAAAGGATTATCTTAAACACTTCCATATAGCGCACATCATAGCATTAGAATGTAACAGTATATACAAAAATGGAAATATTAAAAAGGGGGGTTAAGAAAGACTGAAAATCTCATTGAACAGCATATAATGGATAGCTTATATAGTTTATTTCTCTAAAGTTTCTATAATAAAAGCTGAAAGCATACACGCAGTTTTAGGAAATCACGCACCTGGCATTGCAGTTATGATAGAAAGATAAGCACGCTACACAGATGCCTTAATTTCAGCAATTATTTTGTTGCTAAGACCTTGAATTAATTTTTTGATTGAAATATCACTAATATTATTCTGGAACTATGCTTGAGTTCAATGAACTTACTACTATTCTATTACAAATCCAGATGAAACCAATTTTCTGGTAAAATGATTCTTGTTCTTTTCATTAGAATGACACACATATTAAGCTGTGCTTCATTTGTACTCCCCAATATAGATGTTGGTATTGTAATGTATCATGTAGCAAAATTACATTTGCAGACAACTCTACACAGTGTATATGTACTGAACGTCTCGTGCGGTTAACAATAATGCCTACTAATAGGGAAAGAAGTTAGTATAAACTCTTAATTTTCAAACTAACATTTTACTCCAAAAGAGGGAAGCATTCATTAGAAGTAACGCTTTGGAGAAAATGATATCATTTGAAACAAAACTGGCCTGGTAGTCCCCGGTTTACATTCGGTGTGAACTCCCATTTCAAGGTTCAGTCAGGTCTAATATTGGGTTTGAATTCAGTGACGCCAAATTCAAAGATCAACCGTATTAACAGTGGAAATCTCACGAAGTATATTTTTCTGAGGAGTTCTCCATTATCTGATCCATACTCTAGGAAAAACCATTCCTGAGAGATTCTGGCTGTATCTGAACTGAAATGGGAACCTGATCCCTTTCAGACGTGCCCCAGAAGCAGAACTGTAAAGGCAGCTTCCTGTCTGGAAATTAACATTTGAATCATCATAAATTCAAACAGATTCACATGCAAGATGCTTGCCACTTATCGCTTTAAAATGAGTCCTAAAGTTAAAAAACAGGCCCCACCGACTTCAGAAAAACTCCCTGGGAGTTCAGAAAGGATATGGTAATCATCTTAATTTTCTCTATGCTGAAGCATAAAGCGCCTTCATTTCCATCAGGTTTTTACTGCGTAACCTTTAAAATGAAGTGCCCACAATTGCTCTTACATATCCTAAGAGCACGTAGACCAACGCTTACAGCAGAAAATATGCCCAAAGCGGTCTCATCTTTCTCCTTTTTCTGTACACCGGGTAGCTTTCTAGTCCTTTCGCTAGAGGAAAAAGGGATGCTGCATTGACAAGCGGCTGAATATGAGCCGGCAGTGTGCCCAGGTGGCCAAGAAAGCCAACGGCATCCTGGCTTGTATTAGAACTAGCGTGGCCAGCAGAAGCAGGGAGGTGATTGTGCCCCTGTACTCAGCACTGGTGAGGCCACACCTCGAGTGTTGTGTCCAGATTGGGGCACCTCAATACAAGAGAGATATGGAGGTGCTGGAGCGAGGGCAGAGGAGGGCAACGAAGCTGCTGAAGGGCCTCGTAAACAAATCATATGAAGATATGAAGTAAACAAATCCTATGAAGAGCGGTTGAAGGAGCTGGGGCTGTTTAGTTTGAGGAAGAGGAGGTCGAGGGGGGACCTCATCACTCTCTACAACTCTTTGAAAGGACACTGTAGAGAGGACGGTGCTGGTCTCTTCTCACAGGTCATTAATGACAGAACAAGAGGGAATGGCTTCAAGCTCCAACAGGGCAGATTTAGACTGAACATGAGGAAAGAATTTTTCCCAGAAAGAGTGGTCGGGCACTGGAATAGGCTGCCCAGGGAGGGGGTTGAGTCACCATCCCTGGAGGTGTTTAAGAGCCGTTTGGATGTGGTGTTGGGGGATATGGTGTAGAGGAGAACTTTGTAGAGTAGGGTAGATGGTTGGACTCCATGATCCCAAGGGTCTCTTCCAACCTAGACAATTCTATGATTCTATGACTCGTTTGTACTGTTGCATAGGAAGCTGTAGTGCACCGATTGAGCGATCAGAGGTACGTTACTGCACACAACTACATATCTGGATAATGACCATGGCAAATAGATTTTACCGTTTGCTTATTGCTTACATACTGGCTGGCTGCAATTTAGCTTATCACACAGCTTGAAAAGATTATGGGATTTTTCGCATGCGGCATTTTTCTTTATGAGCTAAGGACACTGTGCACAAAACTGCTAGGCCTTTTCTTCTGAAAGGGCAAGTGACAGCGTTTGTCTCCAAATCTGATTTTTGCCTGCACTGGGCGGGATTCATTAATCACTTCCACCAGCCTCTGCCAGCAGAAACCGAGGCTGTGAGCTGCTGCGGTGGAAAATCCATCCAACGCCGAGGAGTGGAGTGTTAGAGCAATTGAAGGTGCTAGCAAGCCTTGTTCTTGAGGAGGGCAGAAGCCAACTGGCACGCAAGAAACTGTAGGTGTGGCAAACCGAAGAGCGGGAACGGCCAGCTCTCCCGGGAGATACACTGGTTCAACATATTTACTGGGCAACTTCCAGTGTCAGGCCTCCTAAGGAGAGCATGTCATACTTCACAGCTGCCTGCTGCTGGCAGAAATCACAGCGTTGGCAATGACACGAGTATCACCTGCTCTTGCCTGGGTATAATTCAACCAAAGGGAACTGCAGGCCTCACCTTTTAAGGAGTATTTGTGTGAAAATTGCTGCCTTGCTCCCAGAGCCAGAAGCAGATTAATCAAATACACTACAGTTTAAAAAAAAAAAAAGAGAGAAGATGCTTTTGCTTTAATTACTGATCTGCTTTCTCGCTTTTCTGGAACGGGTTTATACGAACGTCACACTGTACTGTAAGGTAACCTGTGCAAGGAGGTGGCTGCTGACCATAAACCATCCTGAATGATTGCGTTTGTACACACGGTCTGTTGATCAGCGGTATGACAAAGCCCTGCATGAGCTGCACACCTTGACCGGAACACAACATCTGGGGCGAAAGGCAGCAGCTGTTTAAACAGCAGAAAGCATCACCACAAATCGGTTGAGCACAAGTCATGAGGCATGCTGTATGCGACTGGTTTTCATAAAACGTGTCTGTAAAAATAAAATGTGATCGCATCACAGTAACGGCAACTGTACAGTCAAAACTCCAGCTTTACAGTCAGTCACGGCAATCGTCTATGCCAGGGTACCTAAACATACAGGCTTTTGCATATAGACATATAAAGACCTGGGCTTAGGCAAACAGAGGCAATATAAGGATTAATTATCCAATTTAAGATCTGAAAGGGACACAGATGGTCAACCTCTTTGCTCACGTGAAGAGTGCCACCGTATCGTTAATGCTCACGAGCTCGGTTTAATGCTTCATCTGAAAGACAGCACCCCCAGGAAAAGCACTTGCTGGTTTAAGATGAGAACTGATTTGTTAATCCTCCAAAATGTGTAACTTTCCTAATAAATGATATAAAATGTTCTGAATCACAATTGGCACTATAATTTTCAAAGAAAATGTCCATTTGGGAAGCCTAAATTTGAGACCTTGTGGTGTCATGCAGACTGAAATCTCTTAAAATGGTAATAATGATGGAAAGAAAATTATGCACCATAAGGTTTTAAGCAAGAAGCAGCGTTTCTTAAACTTTAACACATTGTTTGAATAAGTAAAATAGGATTAAAGGCCAGACTCACATTACTACTGCAGGTTTTGTATCGAATATTCCGACCTTCACAGTTCCTGAAAAACAGAATAAAAACGGTTACACTGCATAACACCAAAACACAACCCTGCCTGTTTTACAGCTAGTTATTCTCTTGAAAATTAGACTTTTATTGCTACTGCCCTACCATAATTTGGACTCAAAACACAAGGTTTAAATACAAAGGGGATCTGGGGACTCAACAGGTTACGCTGCTGTCTCTCTTCAGCAAAGAACGTGTGGCTTTCCCTGTAAGCCCAATTTACGGCAAACTTTATGAAAAACACATTTATTTTGTGAAAAAGATTTCACAAGGCATTCCTAAGCCTGATCTACGCTGACCGCAGCAAAGCTACTTCTAATCCACGGGAGGTAACCCAGAGGAAGAGAGGATCAGAAAAATCTAAGCCATCCTTTAATCAAGCATAGGGCTAATGAGCTTTCATTTTCCTTTCTCCTATTCTGTTTAGGAAAGAAAAAAACAGCCTCAACCCTTTCCCTGCACCCAAAACCCAATGCAATACTTCTGAAGAACAGCATGTAATTTTACTGACCCAAAGCCACGTGAGCAGAATTCATAATTTTAAATGAAATATAATTCTCACGGACTGCATGCATTTCTAAGGTGCCCAACGCACGTGAATCCTGAAATCCAGGCAATTCAGGTCCTCGGCAAAGTCTGTTGTTAGCAGCTGGAGTAACAGGCATATAATAAAGTCATGATTATTTATTGTGGTCTCATAAATATGGGGGGGTGGGTTTCCCACTTTCTTTAGGGACACAGTTTGCCAAACTGCTCAATAACTGCCGGGAACTTTTGCACAGGGTGAGATACTCTTCTTCTTAAGAATGGCAAAATCAGGCCCTTGAAAGAACTGAAAACATATTTCAGCTGACTCGACGGGATATTATTATTAGTGATGTCTCTAAAATCAGGAATAGTGCTTTGGAATAATCCTTTCATACCAAAAAGACCTGCCTTACACTGAAGAATGCCTGAGTGTATAGCTGGTAATTTCAGCTCTTGGCCTAAATTTTCCACTTTTTGCACAAAAATTGATTGCAAATATTAAAAAAAGTCTTTAATACGTGTGAGGGATTGAAAAAGACCATTTGAAAAGGAAAAAAGCATGGATGCCTGGAGCAAGAGTTCAACCAGCTCAGTGAAGGTACAACTCTCCAAGCTCAAGATATTACACGTCTCAAATTTCCAATCTTTTGCAAGAATGATTGCATCACAACGTGCAAGTTAAAAATGTTTATGATACATACAAATGCGAAAACTTTGTTTCACAATTGCGCATTTCCTGGACATTACAACAATAATAAAACACAGGGGAAAAAAAAAAAAAACCACTTTTAAACTACGCATTTGTCAAGGTATGGAAAACACATGTTTTTCACAGGGGAACACATTAAAAATATTAATAAAACCACAGTGGAATTTATATTGCTACAATTTATTGAGCTCGTTTCGCAGTCCCTAACACACTGGTAGAATATCATGGCTTCTTGCTGGAAATATTACTTTTCTCAAAGAGCTTTGTGCATTTTGCACGAAAAGCAACAGGCAGCGCTTTAATCAATCATCTTTGTACTTTCTAAAGGTTTACGCTACAAGCGTATCACGCTACAAGCATTCTTTAAGAAAAATGGACTTCCTGGGTGATATTGCATCTAACTTAAAAAAAAAATCTCAACAAAACAGAAATTCAAACATAATCAGCAGTTTTAAAAACGTTTAAGGATAGAATCATAGAATCATAGAATCAGTGAGGTTGGAAGGGACCTTTAAGATCATCAAGTCCAACTGTTAGAGGATTATCCAAGTAAAGCAAGCAATTATGGACGCCAGCACAGATGCTTCTAAGCTGGTCGGGATCTCTCCTCGCCTGACTACAGGCCTGTTGCATTACTCATGCTTTTAGGATTGTAGCAACAAGTCGGACATTAGTCCAGCTTTACTACTGAGGGAAATTGTTTTCACCGCGTACGCTGCTCTCTTCAAGCTGCACTAAAGGCTTATCCATGAACACATATGGCCACCAGGAACACTGCAGAGAAAGAGCTGGCAGAGGAGAAGTTTCATAACAGAAAGCAGCATTTGGTACATCTATATGGGAAGTCAGTCACTTGTTTTTTACTACAGGGAAGAGGTGGAGGAGCCCGCACTGGAACATTATTTCAAGTAACGTTCAAGTGGAAGCTAATTTGTGTGCAGGTAATTGCATACAAAATTGTAACATGCAGCATACTGCAATTGTAACGTGCAGCATTCGCTTTATATTACAGTGACAGGGACTTCTCTCTATATTTGACCACACTAAATAAATCATTCTTGTTATTTCACAAACATATTTAATAACACGTTCGAGCTCTCTCAGAGTCGAAGGCGAAGATATTTACCTAATATACTACAAAAATATGTTAAAAGCAGTATTTCATAACACTTGATCTGTACACAGCACTTGGTTCCAGGAACAGAAGTGACAGTGCTTCTCTATAGGCATCAGCAGAGGATATAGAAATACGGCAAAGCTGTATAAAGCTGAATAAACACATGTAAGCATGTGGTTTACCTCCCATTTAAACATCTCCTCAGCGAGTAGGAGGCTCCCCCCCCACAGGTCCGTGAACAATCACTCCAGGCCCCCCAGGCATCCCAGGAGCCTTCCTTATCTTCGTCAGAGCGGGTAATTCTGGAGGTCTAAAAAAAGAGAAGATGAAGAGGAGAAAAAAAAAAAAAATTAATTTATTTGGTACACGTTTTACTGCTTGGCATTAACAGTACTAAGTATATTACTTTGCTGCTTATTTACAGTATGTCAAATTTATTTACCACTTTAATAAATGATAGTTACACGAGAAAGGAAGCAGTCTTTCAAGATACAGCGCATCTTTCAGGATGCGTTACCTGCTGCCAAAGGACTGCTCTGTCCAAATACGCTGTCATTCCCAACGTACGTATGTCCAAGACACTGTGTAGTAACTACACAACTGATCTCAAGCAGTCAGATCAGGCATCGCGTTCTGCGCAGGCTGCTGAGCTTGCCGAAATCCTCACCAAAGGAGTTTCGTAACCAGGACTAATGAGAGGACTAAAGTCTCTTTTTATCTCCTCGAGTGCGCCTGCACTCAGCAGTAGTACAGAAATTAAGCACCTTAAATCTTTCATAAAGTGCACACCCAGAATTGCAATCAGCAAAGAAAACCAAGAAAACAGCTTTCATTACAAAAAGTGCTATTAATTTAAAAGAGATCAGGGAAACAGGCTTAGAGAGTGATTTTTAGGCTACAGCAATTAAACTCTGATTTAAGCTTAAATTCACTTACACAGGCTTCAAAAACATTATTACCAGACACTATAAACATAAAAATTAAACATTTGTGATAAAAGCCAAAATTCTGCTTGACCCCTTAAAAATGTAATTTTTCACTTGCATTGTATTCCGTTTAAGAAAAATGACGTTTCCCAGACAAAATTCTCAAAAGATTTCAGAGCACGGTAGTTTAACACAGTAGTTCAATATTAAAAATTAATATGAATCAAATTATTCAAAAACGTCCCGCTTTAAGAGACTACTTTTTGGTTTATGATTTTCTTCATGAGGAAAGCATAGGAAAATCAAATTCAGGATTTCCCCAAGCATCGCTTTGACTTCACTACAATTGTCCAGCAGCTGTTCCATTGACATCTTTCACGCTTTCAGGCCTCTGTCTCTGCAACCTTTAAAATGTCTCTCTTGAAAAAGCACGCGCAGATTTTTATAACAGAACATCAAACATAATGACCCCCTGAGAGCTGTCAGGCATACGATGGGCCTGTTATCATAAAGAAATTAAGATTTTTAGAACCCTAAATTACGCCCAGACTGAGATGGAAACACCAATTTCTCTAATCGCTGTGGTGACACAGTTTGCACATAAACCACTGCAAACATAATAACGTAACAGCTACTAACATCATTATGAAAGTCACCGGTGGATAAAAATGAGGCAGCGAGCCATTGATCTCAGGTGACAGAGAATATTGACCGGTATTTACTCTGCCCCAACATTATCGCATATGAGACAACATGAAAGGGGGCCTACAGGAGAGCTGGGGAAGGACTTTTTACTGGGGCATGGAGTGATAGGACGAGGGGGAATGGCTTCAAACTGGAAGAGGGCAGGTTTAGATTGAACATGAGGAAGAAGTTTTTCCCTTTGAGGGTGGTGAGGCACTGTCCCAGGTTGCCCAGAGAGGTTGTTGAGGCCCCATCCCTGGAGGTGTTCAAGGCCAGGCTGGAGGTGGCCTTGGGCAGCCTGGTCTGGTGGGAGGTGTCCCTGCCCGTGGCAGGGGGGTTGGAACTCGATGATCTTCAAGGTCCTTTCCAATCTAAACCATTCTATGATTCTATGAAAAGTTCATCCAAGCTTTACTGCAACAACTATTTATACAGCCAATTTTTTATTCCCATTGACCTCAGAGGGCATCCAAGCGGGCCTCAGAGAGATACACAGAGGCACTACGTTCACATTACTATTTTATTTTTGACAGCATAGGAAGGCACAACTTAATCAGATGGTGTTTGAGAATCTTTACTCTCCCTCCAAAAAAACAAGTGCACAGAAACGCCAACCAAAGGGCTGTCTGTCAGCAAACACAAGGCAAAGAGATAGCAACATTACTAAACAAACTGCATCCAAAGAAACATCCAAGCCTTCATAAGTGCCAAAAAAACCGCTAAAAAGATTTTCATGAGTGACTAGATCAAGACAAGTACAAGAGATTAGTATATGTCCTAATACTAAACCAGATGAGCACACTTAAATCCATATTTTCTCTAAGCAGTAACTTAAGTAAGGTCATGAGAACAAGACTCAGTCCTATTTTCTTCCAAAATGCCCCACAAAAGTGATCTAAGACTGAAGGATGCGCAATTCAAATCTTATGGTAGAAGGGGAAAAAAAATACATAACTCTCCTTAAATTCAGCAGTACAGATAAAGTCATCTTCAGCCACGAAGAAAGTTGACGCATAAAAGCCCCCCAAGCTTGAAGTGCAAATGGCAAACAATAAAAACGAAGCTGTTTTCAAAATAGCGCCACACAAGGAATATGACTCAGTACCCTGCTATGCAGGCATAGGGATTTTCTCTTAAATATTAGAATAATTAAAAAAAACAACTCATGTGCCACAGAAGTTGAGCAAAACGGCCTCTTTCTGTGCCTGCGCTGTTACACTTTGGATGCATCCACATAACAGCTCTAAGTACAACTACTGAACAAGCATCGTTTTAGAAACCCAAACGGCAAATAGTTAAAGTTAGCTACGCTTAAGCAGAACTAAGGACTACTCAAACACGTTTTTAAAGGCATTAATAAGAGTAGGTAGATTTAGTATAATAGCACTACTCCCCATAGTTAAGCAGCTAACAGAAACGTCAACAATTTCCAAACTTTTCCATCCCTTCCTCAAAAAACTTGAGCTTGTCCAAAACAATTTTGTTAATTAGAGGATAAGCTATCTCCATTGGAACACTAAATTGCAGAAGTTGGTCTAAACACATCAGTGGCTCCTTAACTTTCTTGCTCCCCTAAGTTTACAAATTTTACAAACGCTTACTGTAAAGCTTTAAAAGTGTATTTAGGCCAATCTGCTATTCCAGAAACGATAGAGCCCGGCTCTGCCAAGATCCCCGAGGAATTTTCGCGCTGGCGTTGGGTTTGCTTTACACGAGAAGCCAACTCTGAAATGTCTGACACTGAAAATGGAACCAACTGCCTTCAATCTTGAACAAAAAGAGCTCAGCACTCCCCAACAAATCACTCAGCACATGAAAATAAGTCAAGATGAACAAAAGAGTCACTTCTTTCAAATTTATGAGTGCAAAATTAAAGTTTGTCCTCTGCAACCCCAAGGCAAATGATTGGGTTTTAATATGTTGAAAAATGATTCAACTCACGCTATTAAAAAAGCAATACATGCCACTCTCTCTGTTAGAATAGTTAGTTTCTTTTGACAAAGCAGTGACAATGCCTAAAATAATCCTAACTTCATCATTGTATTAAAACCAGCCAGGGTATTAACAGACAGAAAGTCATCTAAAGCCCTAAACAATGTCCAGTTGTTCACTTACCAAACTGCTTTGATAAAAGCCATTGTCCTGAACTGTATCTAATTAAAAAGCTGTAAATACTAGAACGATCAAAGCAGAAGTTTATGCCAACAAAGCCTTCTTCAGAATCATTGACTAATTCAGTGCCCACAGTGTTGATTTAAACTCCAGCTAGTTCAAACTGTGTGTCCCATGGGAAAGAGTTAAAAGCAGCTTGCACCGGCTTCGTAATTTACTAGCAAAATAATATTGATTTACTAGCTGTCTGGTTTCATAAACTCTACATATTACATTTGTCTACACCATGGTACCAAATTGAAGTAAAATAACGAAAAGATCATCAACATCATGATTTAAACCAACAAAACCTTGGAAGCTCATTTAGGAATTAAATCAAGAGCTAATTGCAATTGGGCACAAAAGGGTATTATTGTACCTCAGGATTGCATTCGCGGTTTGCTGCTGAGCTTCAATTTTTCATGTTTTTATTGTCTTCGGTCATAATTCTAACATGGTTCAAAAGTGAAGCTTTGCTGAACCGCATTAAAATGGAAGTGGTTTTCTTTTAGTGGCTTAATTTTGCAACACATGAAGTGCAACGCATACATTAAGCGTATTCATCGTGAAAGTACGTATGTACCTACACATACACGTGCGCGTCATGCACATGTGCCCCCATGATGTAACACGATCAAGTAAAGTAGTGGATCAATGGCTGTAGTGAATCCAGATAAAATAACCTAAAGCAGCTATAAACACAGCCTAGATAATTTGCTGCTCTTTATGTAGAACTGGATGGCAAAAGGCATCTCACTTCCACTGGATCCAGCTATGCTAGCGGGAGTCGTATCCACTCCAAACGCACCCCGTGAACACAGGGTCAGATGCAAGCATTGCATTCAAAGCACTATTTAAGAACCTATACAATGTTCTCGGCAGAAATTAATCCAGTTTATACATTAAAGGTAGTTTCAAAATATTTCATCCCAATCTATGGAGCCAATCTATGATGCGTTTTGAAAGTAAAAAAAAGAATAAATATGACGCTGCACAAGAATCACTTGAATCGGGGGGTGGGGGAAAATAACCTGCAAGTTTTGAAGCAGGCGGTGACATCGGCAGAGTCTCGCAGACTGGGACGACAGTATGCCAAGGTTCCCTCAAGGCCTAACGCGCAACCTGAGGCTCTGCTGACAGCCCTTAACCGACAGAGACAGCCTCGTACACGGGGAATTTTACTGAAAGTGGGGCACTGGTGGATTTGGACAGGGAGGAAAATGTTAGTGCCAGTTTCCCTTCTTCTATCCAGGGCTCTGTTTTGCTTCTGTCACATATGGGCACATACCATCACACCATGTTCTGCAAATTATTTGTGTGTGTGTGTGTTTTCAGGCCGTACTCGCCTTGCAATGTACTCCTCAAAGTAACTGAGTACAGCAGCAGTGGGCACTGAGGTAAAATAAATGAAATCCAGATGTTACCAGGGCTGATCATTAATCCAAAACAAGGGGATTTTTTACTGTCACTTGTAACACCCAGTAAATAACAACAGCTACATCGACACACATTACAGAAATCAAACACAGCGCTGTTATATGGAGAAAAACGATTATTTGGCCAAACTTTTGTTTGGCTGTTATGAAGGATGACATAATTGTCTTGAATTTGGTCATGCAGACTTCAAAGGAGATGTGGTGCCAGAGAATGAAGGTCAGTTTATGCAGTTTTATTATTATTCAGACATCCATTACATAAGGCTTGGATATGTAAATGTTTAGCATTCAGTGTAACAAAGATTCAGCTTCTCAACAGAAATGCTCTGATACCTTAAATGTTTGTTTTCCAGAGTTTTTAGCATACATTTTTGTTTTAAATACAAACACAAGCCAATTATATAGCATTTCATAAAATCATAGAATGGTTTAGGTTCGAAAAGACCTTGAAGATCATCGAGTCCCAACCCCCCTGCCATAGGCAGGGACACCTCCCACCACACCAGGCTGCCCAAGGCCACCTCCAGCCTGGCCTTGAACACCTCCAGGGATGGGGCCTCAACAACCTCTCTGGGCAACCTGTGCCAGTGCCTCACCACCCTCAAAGGGAAAAACTTCTTCCTAATTTGACACAAGAATTGTTGTAGCAGAATGTGTAATGAAAGAAACGCAGAGACCCAATGCTCAGATTCATCTGCAAGAGTCGCCAAGCGACAGCCCTCTCTGCCATGTACGCATCACAACACAAACTACCCCAAATCCTGCCCTGCGATGTGCCCCTGAGCGCTCCCCCGGAGCAGGGTGCCCAGCTCTGCCAGGTTCCAGAAGAGATTCAGTGCAACTTCTGGGCAGCATCCACCAATGCAGACCATGCCTTGAGTTGGACAGACGTATAAAGTGCTCTACTCAAACAGGTTAGAGTGATGTGGCTCACAAAATAAAACTTTGTCATAACAAGTAAGGACTTGGCTGTGCAGGAATGTATACCAATTTATCTGCTAATATGCCGACGTCAGTGTAGCGCTCCGAGTGAGTGCTCTTTGTTTTTTCTCATGGCTTATCATCGAAGTGGTTTGTATTAATTCACAAAGGCATGCCAAACTCCAGAAGAGAATCCCCATAAGGAGTTACATTGGCACAGCTATATCATATTGCTATTTAATAACGCATTGCCTATAACTAAATTTCTCCGTGCAGAATTTAGATTCTTCAGATTAAATTCATCCAAGTGAAAGAACCTATTGAAGGGTATAAACACCACTTCAGTCCCACTGAAGGCCTAAATTAAGCAATACCCAAAGCTCAGTACTGGCCCTTCTCCCAGGAGTGAATTTCATCCTTGATGGTATTTTGAACAGAGATGAACCATTTCCTTTTTATTGCTTCTTCCCACTCTCACAACCCATAAATACTATTAACGCTATCCTGACTTTCAGAGGCTTCCCAAGCACAAGGTTACGTTGCCGTTGACTAATCTTCATGCGCGGCGCTGCGCTATGCCATTTTCTTCTCCCCGTACCTACAACGGCTCCAAACAGAGGTAGCGCGAGGAATTATGGCACTGAAGGGAAAATATCCTGCCCGAGTAGCTCCGTGATGCGTTTCCCAGATTCTTCCTTCCAGACACTACACTGGGTGGAAAAGGTATCAAATTGCACTGTTGACTGTAGCCACGAGCAGAGCGCAGAACTGAAGGAACAAGTATTTACCTGCAGATAATCACTGGATATGGGATTCAGCCTCAGAACTGTATCCTGCACTATTAACTCTGGCTGTTATGTCTACGGCTTTGCGACAAACTGTACTAGAAACCTCTTTCCCTGTTAAGGTCACATACAAAAATGATTTACGCCTCTGTTTTGTACAATCTAAGCGAGGTGTAGAATGCCGATTACAGCTTTAGGGAAAACTACTTCAGTTGTGGCAGAAACTAAATAGAAGAACAGTCAAAACTTATTTCCAGACAAATAAGAACTACTAATGAGATCTTGCATTACCTGATTTTAGCAGAAAAACTTCCACTTGTTTCATTATGACAGACTTCAAGACATTTCCTGATATATTTTCTACTCTTACTGGGCGCATTTTATATTACCTAGTTGTGCACTGTATATGTCATTAAGTTTAATAAATCTTTTACTTATATGTATTAAAGTAAATCATGTATTTTTCTGTATGTTAAAAAGGACATATCTGGAATTATAAAATCCCGGAGAAAAAAAAAGCATCATTATTTTAGACTGATAAAAACCACCTGGGAGTAAATGCAGCTATTTTAAGCAGATGTTTAGAAGTAATTAAGTTTTAATATTACTAACGCTGTCACTCACATTAACTATTCCTTGCACTTGGCCTTGCCACTGCGTAGGGGTGTCCGTGCGCTGGGAACTGACTACAAAATGGACTCTGTGCCTGGTAACAAAAGGAGCATTTCAGAAACCCAAGCTGGTAAAGCTCAGTGACAGACCAGGAGAATCACCAGCAAGGAATGAGCTAAAAGGCAAACGACGGACTTACTCAGCGACGTGAAAGAATACATCTGGGTGCTGAGATGTAGTTTAGAGCTCTCAGTGTTGAATTCTGCAATGCATTTTCATTCTACAGCAGTTTTGAATAAATTCAAATTCAAGTTTTGGAAAATAAAACATGCAAGAGAGTCACACACAGGAAATATTTACAGCGTAATTCATTTTGATACTAAAGCGAAGGCGAATCCCAGCATGTTTTTCAGTATTACACCGCATCCAGATTTTCCATTGTCAGTGCGTTGCAAAATGTCATATTGACAACACCGGCCCGCACTGCAGGAGTTGTCAGGACAAAGCTGGAGGTTTTGGCAGGTGGAGCAGCGATACTTGAGGCTTTTGGCATCCAGGAAGGGATGAAATGTTGCTTGGCTGTTTGGCACCTATGAGCTAGCTGAGGCTTTTGGCACTGAAAAGAGTCTGTATCACCTCCTTCCGTCTTTGTGAGCAGTAACAGAGGGAACATGGAATTTGTGGGCATGGAGAAGGAACCCTGGTTCCTACCCTAACAACTCCAAGCAGAAAGCAACTGCAGTAGTAGACCCAGCTCCTGCAGTTATTTCTGCATCTAACAGCAGCGAAGCACAGCACCTACGTGTCCCTACTAAAAGGAACCAGCACTGAAGTAGTTAAAGCATAATTAAGTTGCTATTTTTCAATTTCTGAGTTAACTACGTTGTTCAGATGAATTTAAAACAACCCACACAAATTCTAGTCTTACTCACTGCTGACAGGTTTTGATGACCTACACTGAAGTCCCAGGGTACATTTTTATTACGTTACTGACTTTTACAAGGGGAGCATTTGCCTCTGTCCTCTCCTCTGGGCAACAGTAATCTGTTTTGTTTTCTTGGGTCATATTCCATAAATTAATATTTTGACAGATAAACGTCTAGCCAAGAGAGAAATCCTTTTTACAACCCTGATAAGCACGTCCCACAAATACACATCCCTGACAATGCACCGGACAATCCAGACTTAGTTGCCCAGGTTTTTAGTCACACTTGCCCAGCTAGAGCCATATGAGCCCTTATCTACCTTATCTACCTATATCTGCCTTATCTACAATGGTAAATCCTATGCCATATCCACCAGTATTAGAGCACAGAGAAGATTTTGGGTCCTGAGAACAGGGAGAAAGGCTAATAACCAACTTCAGTGATACCCAAATAGTCAGGCAAGAAGTCCGTGCTTCTCTAGTGCTTTTAGGTCCAGTCATCCAGGAGAGCTGACCAGGATCAAGAATACGAAAAACTTCTCCCTGAGTTTCCACCATTTCATTGTCTTCCAAGATTTAAAAGTATATGTGAATATGTAGCTGGAAATATATAAATTTGAACTCTCAAAACATATCCATTCCTCTGAATCTGCCCCCTCTGAAATGGAAACTACACCGAGAAATGCTTAGCATCACTCCAATTCCCTCCATTTTTAAGCAGTCTGGAGAATTATAACTTAAAGATTTGCACGTGTAGCTGGCACACAACTCAAAAGCCGCAGACCTTGGGAAACGCACAGAGGTTCTGAAAGGGAACATAACCAAGAAAGCAATATAAATTGTAGCACTCTTTGCCCACTTTCTCAGTAGCCAGCCTGAGACAAACACTCGCCAGGGCTTGGAAGAGAGATAAAGGCAGAATTTTAAAATAAGCAAAACAGAAAGAATGGGACACTTTAAAAAGTTTATAAGAAACATGATATTCCTTTTTAAAATATCATCAATTATATTAACATTCCCAATGAAGAACTTAAGTTACTTCCTAATAAGTATGAAAATAATTTTTAAATTACAATCAATTACACAATATTCTCCACAATATGGTATTATTAAATACAGTAAAGTCCTTGCATTTGGTTGTGCAAAGAAATCTTGTCACAGACGTAGGAACATTTTCATTTTCGCATGACAAATACAATAGGGAGTCCTAATACGGTTTGACTGCAGCTTTTATGGTTATGTCCACTTCACAGATGCGACCTGACCTCAGGAAGGAGGAGGATAAGGTGCAGTATGTGAGTAGCACAGCTGAGAATTACATCTGGGTCTCCAAAGTCAGATTTTAGTGCCCCTTATAGAGCTCTTCCACCTCCTATGTTGCAACTATAAACACTGTCCTTTCTACTATGTTTATCTACAGTAGGTACAAAGTACGAAGGGGAAAACACTCTTCGGGACATTTTGATATGTTAATTATCTCCGGGCCTACTTATAAACCTGCATTAACAACATTCCATATATTTTCTGGAGTCCCTAAAAGTAGTAAGAATTCATGCAAGCTTTACTGAATGCTTATTCAAAATTTGCACCTGGACACACTGGGTTTTTCCACCTTCGCACTGCACACCACATGTTCCCCATCCAGCGCAAACAGCGCGACGGGTCAGCCAGAGTCCAACGTGCAGAATTCCTCAGGTGCATAATAGAAAAAGAGAGTCCAATTTCTGGGAAATATATCTGGCATTATTTTTTTTGAATTACCTTATTAAATATATTTGCAAACATCCTAATAAAGGCTTTTAAATACTTTACCATGCAATTTTTAATACTGGTCTCAAAAGTTTAAGAACTGCATCACTTGAGCACATGCCGTAGAAAGAGCAACACTGATTAAAGGATAAGCGTTATGTCTGTGACAAAGCAGAGGGTTTCCATCAGCTTCCAAAGATCACACAGTGGCACATTGGTGCCACTGTCAAACGTGCAAAATCCTTACTGTCCAGGCTTATTTTTCTTTGTTTTTTTTTCCATATTCTGGTGCAATACAAAATTGCAACCCGTATTTCAGCCATTACATATTTTTGAATGCTTTTTAATCATGCTCTCCTTGTAAAGAACAGTACAATACAAACCAAAAAAAAATTCTCCTAAGGGTCAGGTAGCTATCCCAGACTCATCTCGACAAAATACCTGTGCCAGCTTAGGACCTCCTCAGGCCAGGAGACCTCCTCAGGTCTGTTCAAGGCCAGGCTGGACATGGCCTTGGGCAACGTGGTCTGGTGGGAGGTGTCCCTGCCTATGGCAGGGGGGTGGAACTCGATGATCTTCCAGGTCCTTTCCAACCTAAACCATTCTATGATTCTATGATTCTAGCCTACAGGTAAGCTGGAAGAACATAGAGGAGAACAGAGCCTGACGCAAAGCCAGGAGCTGTTACCACAGTCACCATCAAATTTCACTCCTGCTGATTTGTGGTGGTCCTGGTGGTATTTGCCCAAATTAACACTGCAAACCCTGAAGTATGAGAAAGGCTATTCTGCTTACATGGCACAGGCGTGCAATCTGAGTACACTCGGATCCTAGACCGTAGAACAGATTGCCATAATGGTATCTACTTGTTCCTTCAACCTTATCAATTACGGTATTATGCTGAATTTATTAAAGGGTTTATTTGCCGACACTCTTGTGGTACAAGACTTACAGACAGGTCATGGAAAAGTAAATAAAGATGAAGAGGGAGTACGGGCATTTAAAGTTACTTATGTTACATATTACTTACCTTACAGTTTGTAATATAAATAAGCTTTATCCCATCACAATGATAAATTATGTATTTAAAGCAATATCCTAAAAGCAATCACTTCAAAACACACAAGTTCTTGACATTTACGTACAGTACCCCTATACACAAGCTTTTTGAAAGAAAATTCATGTTTTCTCTTTTTAATCAGTCACAACATTTTTTCCTTTTTTAAGAATTTGTTTAGAGGATTTACAATGAAAAAAACACTGAAACCAATGTTTTTTTCTCAGAAAAAAATGACTTCACCTCCAACTTTAAAAGAGCCCCAATACATATCACATATTTTAAAAATTTGTTTAAAATAATTTTCCTGACTTGAGACGCTGTCTGCCAAGTTCCAGCTAGAAGCAAAATTTTATGGCCAACTGCCAAACCTATGAATAAAAGGAGTTTATAGGGGAAATACTGACAGAAGAATAAACTGTAGCAAGAGCAGCCAGTACAGAAAAGTCTTTCCTGTGCATTTTGTCTATACATAATCTGCAATATTATCTGCAATATCCCGGATATTGGGATATTGCACTCCTGCCTGGCTCAATTTCATGCCAAGGTTATCCGTTGTGCCAGACTGATGATTTGGTTATGGGTATTGATACCACATCACTCAGATGAGGCATCCAAACTTCTCATTTGTGAGCCGCAGATTCGACCCATGTCTCCTGACTCACCCTGCTATTTAATACTGTATGTAGCACTTTTAATGGTAATATTCCTATAAAAGTAATGCAAAGCAGATCACAGAACATAAGCAGATACACCTGGCAACAGAATAAATGTCAAAAGGAAAAATATTGAAGCCACATTGTTAGCTGACAGCAATTATAAGAATCCTAATTTTCCTTTCTATAAATGCAGAACAATTAGGTTTATCAATTTTGAATTTTAAACGCATTATTTTATGTTGATGTATTTCTCACCCCTGATTTTTAAAGTAGATGTCACTTCGTGCAGAGCCATTTCAAATTAATATATTGAAGGATAAGACCATTAAGCCCATAGCTGAGAAGCAGTCTGACTGAAGTTAATTCTGCCCAAAGTAACTCTAAAACTTGTCAGCCTGATCGTGGTGCCTTTTTACTGTAGCATAAATCAAATTTAACAAGACAAGTTTTCTTCTCAGTTCTCACCCATTTAACCGTGAGCTGATCTTTGGGTGATATTAAGCAATGGCATAACTGATCCAAAATCAAAATATAATTTTACTGTTTCTTTTTATTATTCATGCTTAACCTAGAGACAAACGTAATGTTTAAGTTTGCTCAGCTCCACTGGCTCCAGCTGATTTCCTGCAGTTGAAGAACAGTTTCATTCACCGTTGTGAAGAGCTCCCTTCACACAAGGGTAGCCTGACTTGGAGATGTTGGGAACCTTCTCTGGTGGGCACCTGCACTGGGGAAATGTATCTTTAAGCCGCTTCCTGCGTCTGCCGCTGTGCTGTCATACACCTAACTTTTGGATGATCACTGGTTATTCACAGTCAAACGCTTGTACCAGTGCTGCCATCTCAAGCTTCCTCCAGCTGTGTTCTCTCACATACAGCAAAACACACTCAAGTTCTTCAGGAAGTTCTTTTAGATAATTAAGAAAAAAAAAATCAACAACCAAAACTTAAAATATGCTGCCTCTCATCTTGCATAGGATCCCGATATGCAGAAGTTGCAAGCCAGAACATCTTTTGAGGGCAGGCTTTGGATATCACCTTTGTATGGCTTAAAAACAAAAGACACTGTTGCCGAGAAAAGAAATCTTCAAAATTAAGCTCCATGTGCAGAGAACAGTTTCCCAGAAAAGTATTTTACGTGGGATTAAAAATATAACATTCTCTTGTCATTCCTTTCCACTTTGAGTCAAATAAAATATAATCCACTGAAACGCATTTGATATCTGGTGAATAGTTTCCCTTTTATTGATTTTCTCGCTTCCAGCTTGGGGAAAATCTGTCAAGGGAACAGTTGCAATGGCAGCACAAGTCTAGATCCAATTCCCAAAGAAGCAAAAGAAAAAAAAAAAGCCACTGACTTCAAATAAAGGAAGATGAGGGCTTAATTACATATGTGGGGTAAAGACATATATTTCCCCATTTGGAAAAACGTTAGCACAGCTTGCTTTCTCTTCTGTGTCCAAGTTCCCGTTTTTTAATTCTCCAAAGACAGAATTATCCAACCAATAGTATTCATGGTAGAAAAAGACAATTTCATCTATCTTGAGTTTGACTTCATTCCAGATCTCTCCTACTGTATATGTTTAACTACGGTATCTTTAGCTCTCGGCACAGGGTAACAGGCCTGGATATGGAATATTAGCACGACTCTTTCCATATCTGTTCAGTGCCAGTGTTTCCTATTATCAGTCCAATATTTTACGGTTATTGTATTAGCTTCCCAGCAGTACTTTCTCAAGTTCCGTAGCCTGAAACCTCCATTAACAGATGCTAAATACAATAGTTGTTTTTCACTTTTAGATCTTGTGAAAGCCCATAAAAACGAGTGGTCAGTTTGTCCAATTTTCTAAAGAAATTTTCCAAGATTTGAATGGGCAACATATAAAACCACTAAAAATACTCTTGGCAGCTCATTCATTTGGATTGGGTTCCTTCTGCCAAGCCAACTAATGAATAGCTTATTCCAAGATAGGACTTCCGCATGAATTTTTTGTAGTAAAGGTAAGAATATCTATTTATATAATTCCCTGGTTGCTTGTATTTGAAGGGTTTAGAGAAGGGAGGAGGTTTTCAGCTTTTTATTAGAAGGAACATTAGCATTTGGACTTCAGGAAAATTTGTGTAAATAAATTAACCAGCAAAGCTACTTTTTTGTTTTTAATTCTGCCTTATGCTCTGGTAAATGAAAGATAACCAAAATATTACTGTCAGACAGCTAGTGAATAAAGCTTGATTTAAAAGCCACTGAAATCAATGGAAAGTATCTCACTGACTGTTGGATTTTGCATAGGAACCTACAAGAATCACCTGAATTCCATGTCAGATACAGCCAAACTAGAGACATGGACGTGATTTCTTACACATGTGAGCAGATAAAGATCAAAGAAGAGGGGCAAAACACTCCTACATACTTTCCTCCAATTTATTTCTTCAATCAGCCTCCATTTATCAGTGTTCTGGCTATAAAGTATTTTGAGTCTAGAATTATGCTTCTTCAGATACCCACAAAAAAAGTCCACTTAAGAACGCCATCTTTTTTTTTTTTTTTGTAACCACAAGAAAAAGAAAACAACATCAGCTCTTGGTTATCTGTTGAAGCCAAGCTGTGCCTCAGCTGCAATGGTTTCCACCCCCCCGACCACCACCACCAAAAATAAATGGCATTTGTTTGAAAAATTACGATTGGTTTACCCTCGTGGTAAAGAGTTGTCAGTCACATTGGAGTTGTCAAGAGTCCCTCTTATCATCTCGCCTCAGTCTCCAGGTTAAACATGAAAATATTTGCACTGATACTAGACAACAGTTTTGAGAACAATAAGAAACTTCAAACGATTCCCCACACGTACATTCTAAACTAACAGTATTTTTTCAATATCTTTGGTATAGAGCAACTAAATTTTTTGGCATGAAAGAAACATGTATTTTATGTCTTTTCATGTATTCTGCATAAAAATTTATTTTGAAAGTCTGAAACAACTTCCAGCTTGTTTGCACACTTCTTTTCCCCCTGAAATACATAAAGCTAAATAATTTAAGGGAAGCTTTCCAGAGAGCTAGGGGACCAATGAGCTATGCAGTCCGTCATACACAGCTAACAGGTTTTATACTGGTTCACCCACTGTCAGATTCTAAACACTTTTGAACGTTCCACATTTTAAGGCATTACTTATCTTCCAAAAATATACCCTCACAAAAAAGGAGGCTTGTTTTCCCTTAAAAAAAAGGTCTTTCTTACCATTTCTCAATCCATTCAAAGCAACGCAATATAATCAGTTTACTCTATTTATGTTGCGGAGCACAAA
>VUYV01000097.1:533409-559698 GCA_008711295.1 Anarhynchus alexandrinus
GGACATTAACTACAATGATAAGTAAATGCTGGTATTTGGAAGGTTGTGCAATCCTGATCACCAAATAAATTTAACAAGCTAGACAAATATTCATCAGGAAAAATTTATTTGGAGTTGATCCTGCCTTGGAGCAGAGGAAGAGACCAGGGTTTCTTCCAGAGCCATTTTCTGTTTGATCCATACCGGACATCGAGGGAGGGGAGAAGAAGGGCTAAGGTTTAGCTACTCTGAAGAAGCAATCGGTATTCTGAAAACAAAAGTAAGGAAGGAAAGCTGTTTCAATCCACACGCCTTGCAGTGACTCATATTGTGCTTGGAGACAAGGTCCATCTCAGCTATCTGTTCTTTCCCAGATGCGTGTCCTGGTTTATGCCTGCCAGAGGGAACTCTCCTCCAAAACACACTATTTCGCAATATATTTCCCACTTCAGGCACCATCCTTCAAATCACCGAACTACTGTTTTGCTCTACCCTTTTATCACAAATCAACTTTGTATTTCTTATTTAATATAAAAGCAGCTTGGATAACTCAAGACAATTCCATTCTCTTCCGGAGTCTGACTATATATATATACACCTACTCCCAAGGTGGTCTGTCTGGAAACAGACATCACATACCCAAAAAACCTACTTCTCTTTTGGGGCTTTTAAGCTTGCTGACGAACTTTTCCTGCCCAATCTAGATCATTAATTTGTACTCCCAAATCCTTATTCGCACTACACATAACACCTATCGTACATGTATTTTCTCATACTCTTGGTCACCATGGATTAACAGCTTTCTTTAGAAACTACTCCTAAAACATTAGGAAACATCATTAACACAGAGGACAGCCGCTGTACCCACATCCGTCTTCCTTTAGCTCCACCTCAGCATGTGTACATGGCCATGTGGAACATTTTGGGCTGCATTCTGCATTGCGCTTGAGAGCTACGTAAGTCAGAGGGGAACCAAAAGGAGGGAAGAGGGGTAACCATCNGCATCCGTCTTCCTTTAGCTCCACCTCAGTTTTCAGCATGTGTACATGGCCATGTGCAACATTTTGGGCTGCATTCTGCATTGCACTTGAGAGCTACGTAAGTCAGAGGGGAACCAAAAGGAGGGAAGAGGGGTAACCATCTACCACGTGCGTGTTTTCTAAATCTGAACTGCTACAGGGGCCAATCCTCTTCCTTTTTGACGCCTCTTGTTACAGCAGGTCTCTGACTTCTCTGGAGGTTGTGTTGCACCAGAGGATCTCCAACCGTACGCTACGCTTTGTATTTGTGCTCTACACAGTCATAGACCCATACCACCACTGAGCCAAAGACACTTTCCTCAGCCTTCCGCACTGCTTTTTTGTACGTCCTGGGGCACCAGGTGAAGCAGGATCAGTCCCACTGCTTTTATTTTGTGTTGCAATGGAGGTTGTGTTGCACCAGAGGATCTCCAACCGTACGCTACGCTTTGTATTTGTGCTCTACACAGTCATAGACCCATACCACCACTGAGCCAAAGACACTTTCCTCAGCCTTCCGCACTGCTTTTTTGTACGTCCTGGGGCACCAGGTGAAGCAGGATCAGTCCCACTGCTTTTATTTTATGTCATTCAGGTAGTTTATTGCTTTTAATCACTGTGTTTCCTTCCTCGCAGACATCCATAGTGCCAGAGGGACAGTTCTGTACATCTATACATTGTTGGTCTGGGACTTACAGTTATACGATCAGCATTCATATTAGATGCCAATAAAGGGTTTTAAAAATATAACTATGAAAACATGACAAGGATTTTAAATCTACTCTGTGTAATTTGGCTAAAGTTATCATGTTGCAAGGAGATCTATTCATAGGCAATCCTATGGGGTTTTTTAGTCTAGTTCTCACTAGGGAATGTTTTGGAAGAAAAGTATAAAAAGACATTGTTTCCTTATTATATAATACTTCTGACTTACGCCAAGAATATTCTCATCGTAAGCGTGTTCATAATCTCAAAGACTGACACATCTATTGCATTACTTGTGTCTATACAAGTACGGCTTCTAAAAATACGATTCCTTGACAGTTTTTGAAAGGTGACTTACACATGATAAAAAAAGCTGCACGCTTGTGTTTGCATTTCTGATTTGCAAATCCTATCCGGTAATTACAAGCAGATCTCAAGTGTGTCTGCACAAATGCAAAATGAATACAAATCTAAGTCAGAGATGCATTGAAGGAAATTACAGCTTTGCTGGTAGATAACTCTTACGACACTACCAGCAGCTTCCCCAAGTAAAAGAAAGTTCCTAAGTTAATAGTAAAACTGATCATGTTTTTAAAGAAATCTCTTCTAAATTTTTAACTATAAAAGTTTAATAAAGGGATTGAGAAAGAAAAGAACATCGGAATGTACCATCATACCGACCATATTTTGATACAATGGCACGAACATAACACCTGAAGAAGTTGATAAATTCTCACATGGGAAGCAGGAATAAAGCATCGATTTGCTGATTTGAAAAGGAGGACGGACAGTTAGCCCGACCATCTACGCCGACCTCTTATAGTAACAGAATTTGGTCTTACTGCTTTACTGAGCAACACAACTCAAACATGTTACTTTCCAGTTTTTCACACGGGGAAACATAAGCCCACCCTGAGCTGAATATAAGGGATACTTTTCAATTGCACAGCTAACTTTTTATTATATCCCCAAACCCTCGGAAAGCAAGCTGGTCGGTAATTGTTGACTAAAATCAAATCTCCCAATGCAGATATTTGCATTCAAATGTTGTCCCCACTCACTGTGCGGAATAGGAGCCTCAAGTGGTTTGATGGAGCTGGGCAAAGGACAGTTTCCTTCACAGGACTCATAAGTGCTGGACAGATAATAGGATATTTAGGCAGTTAATACTTTCTTCTAGAAGAAGATGTGGCAGGTTCAGAGGACAATACCACGTGCTTTATCTTTCTTCTTTAATGGAATAATCTTTAAACTTTGAAGAAAAACTGTACAGTTTGAAGGGTAGCAACCTCAGTGGCAGCAATGGTTGGGTACCCCGAGTGACAAACGTAGGGATTATAGAATCATAGAATGGTTTAGGTTGGAAAGGACCTTGAAGATCATCGAGTTCCAACCCCCCTGCCATAGGCAGGGACACCTCCCACCAGACCAGGCTGCCCGAGGCCACCTCCAGCCTGGCCTTGAACACCTCCAGGGATGGGGCCTGGAGAAGAATATGTTTGTGCTATACCTATTCTCCCGCGTTAGCAAGCTGCTAGAGAGCAGGGGCGCTTTGTAACAGAGAGGAGACCTCTGCCTCCATCACGCTCCTGGCTGATTTTGAGAAAGAACTAAAAGGTAGTAAAACTTAGGTTGCTTCTGCAAAACTATTTTTCCATCCCATGCAATGCAAAAACCTGCGCGTGAAGAGAGTGTTTCAGATTTCACTTGTGTCCAATAACTGCTGCCTCATTCGGCTCCCGGGCCCGGCTGAGGAACTGGGAAGCATCTTCAGGAGCGGAGCGGAGCGCTCTGCGCCTGCCATCGTACCACACAGCGCTCCAGTAGCCCATCCGCGGCAGGCAGAGCCAAAACCCCAGCTCACCACCGACTGCAAACCTGGCCTGTCATAGCATTCATCTCCCAAGCGAGAACAAGAATTGTATTTGCAAAAAAAAAACCACACGCGCTCCTCTCTGCCAAGCAGTCCCTATAACCGGCCCAGTTACTTTGCATAAATCCCAGCAGCGCTAGGGGAAAAACGCAGAAGACAGACTACGCCCTTCAGTAATTCAAAACCACAACGCAAAGATATCCTGCTGTACCGTACGTGGTATTCCAGGATTATAATTTTTGCTTTGAGCCACCTTTCAACGTACACCAAATGGAAGCAGAACTCATTCCAGAGCGTGACGAAGCCAGTTCTGTGTCTCTCACAATTACGTTTGAAACCATAATGACAGATTACAGGAAACGAACGTATGGACAGGGTGATTTATAAACACTTTTAAACAGTGTAACTTTTATCAGTTCTGCTACATCAATCACAAATCTAGGAACAATTATTTTTTTGTATACGATATTCTCAGGAGTGGTCAGGACAGGATTTGCTGACAGCTTATCTTAAAACCGAATTATAAATCGCCTTCGCTTTCTGTGCCAACGTAATGGCTCCACACAGATAAGGGAAATCGTGTGCTTTTCCCAAACAGAAAAGCAGAAGCAGAGAACCAAGGAAAAGCTCGCTGCGCACACCGACAGACAGACAGCCTTGTCAAATAAACCTGACGCCACACTGCGATAACAGCTGTGCCTGGGAGGGTTAATCATCGTCATAAAACATTGCAGCTTTTGCCAGGCATTTGAGCTGGTACACACAATTTTAAAATCAAGATTCATAAAATCAATGTGGCATATGCTAAATGAATGTAAATAAATGGCAGATTTCAAGTAACCCTCACCAAGGAATCAAAGGTGATTATGAATTCAGTGTAATTACTAATTAATAAATAAAAACCAGGTAAGGTGAGCATTAGGTAGCTAGTAAGAATAAGAAAATAATTACAACTGCACTTGAAGATGGTGAAACTGATTTTGAAATGCCCCCCACAATTCTGGTGGCCCTATTTTTAGAAATTGTTGAAAAGGTGAAGGTCCAAAAAGTAGTAATAAAAATGGCCTAAGGGCTGAGGCAATGCCTTACCTATGGAGCTTCACAAACAGAGAGAAGATCATAGCATTCCATATACCCTTCCAAGAGCAAAGAGCACTTACTGGAAGCCCATTTATATCTATTAATCGTGGAAGGGTATCACTGGAACCAATCATTGGAAGCTGAAACTGGACAAATTCAAACGAGACACTGGGCACACATTTTTCATGCAAAGAATGACTGCTTGGCTTGATACAAAGGTAAACTGGATGAATACGTAAGGTCACAAACATCATTTGGTAATCCTTTCTCTTTCAACTCCTGTGAGTATCTTAAGAATAGGGAAAATCAAGTCTAAGGTAACATTTTACAACGGGTATTCCTGAAAGCTAGAAAGAACCACTGAAGAAATAAAAACTGCAGCTAGAAATCTCACTCTGTAGGAGATCTGCAACACAAAGATGGATTATGAATAGTCTAAAATCTATTTATAGATTACATTAGAATAGATCATACACATTCTGAAAATCTGAAAAAAGATCTCACACTGCAGTGCACCATGAATGGGCCACCACTCACTTCCCAAATTCATTATCAGTCTAACACCGGTAAGAAAACGCAGCATTACAAGCTGGAAACAGGCTGAAGTTATGAGTTACCGTTGAATTAGTGCATAATTAAAAAATCAAGTGGCAACTTATGTGGACTAATGCCAGGGGATCTAATAGCAAATTATACATTTAAAAAACGGAATGAAATTAAATACCTTGTCTGGTTTGCATCTCATTATACAAAAGAGGTGCCACACAGGACTACCACTTCTGTCGTATGGGACAATGGTTTCCATAACAGATCAGATTTTCAAAGAATAAAACTCCGAAAGGAGATTACATAGCTGTCTGAATTTCTTCTCCAAGGGTGAGGACATGCAACGCTTCCTACGCTCCGCTCCAAAGACCACTGCAGCTTGAACCATACGGTATCAACAAGCCTCCAGTATCGCAAAAGTGTTGGTCAATGGCTTACAGACCCCAAGGCTTCTTTCTAGAGAACAGGAGTAATCAGAGGATGAATCTACCAATGTACCTGGTAGAAAGGAAAACATTTTAGAGGACACTGCAAAAAACCCAAACCCAAGCCCCGCAAAAACAGAGGAAAAGAATGAGAATCTACAATTTAATTCATAGCTGACTCAGAGAAGCCCCCAAATCAAAATTCCTAACACCTGATTTCAGTGGAAGCTGAAATAGCTCTGTACTTCTGAATATCAGATCCTATATGTTGTGTATTCAGAAACTCAAGCAAATAGTAATAAAAACTGCTTGTACATATACATATATAAAATTACCCTTGCCATAAAGCAAGAAACCCCCATGATCTCAGTCTGAAACATGTCAGACTTTCAGAAGAGAAAAAAACCTCTTCAGATAAGTTAATTTTCAGTACAGTATATGTCCGTTACTCTAATCATCATTACTAGCAACTTCTCACCAGGGGATCTACTGGGCCAATTAGCCCACAGAAAAAGAGTAGAAGAAAATTAACCACGCTTTTACAATAGCAAGGAGACAGCATTATTTTAGTGGAGCAGTAGAGGGCACCGAAGCATAGTAAAGCTCAAATATTCTGGCGAAGAGAAGCTGCCTATAGGTGATAACATACGTACAGCATGGACTAGTGGCTGGAACACGAGCCCTGGGATGCAGGCACCTACTTCCACGTCTGATGAGGAGCAACTATAAGCATTTGGATAATTTTTTTGACTCAGTTTCCCAACCAATAAGTGAGATTATGTGCAACTAATCCTGACAACACATAAAGCAGGTTTGTTTTTCAAAAGTGATGAATATGACATTTGCCTAAGTAAACAGACAGCTGGAGATAGTCAAGCTAATAACCTTTGAGAGAAAGATGCTATTTAGACACCAAATAATATCACTACAACATACTCTTCACAGCTAATGGGGACAGTCCATAGTTCACAATGCAAACCCCATTCTATTTTAAATTATACTTTGAGTTTCATCACTTCAAATAGTCATCTCTATCACAAGGTCTCGCACATCAGGGCGTGAAAGCAACGTGTGTAATACTTCCTTTGGAGAGCTGCCCAGGGTAGACTGGCCTCATTGCTTTTCCCTTTTGCCTTCAGACATGTTCCAGCAACATCCTCCGCCTGTTCCAAGAAGCTGACCATCAGCTGAAGGGAAAATTTTAACTCCAGGTGAAATGGTGAATAAACACATAGCCGAAGGAGATGAAATCTGAAGCAAGCTTTTGTGAGATAAATAGCCTAGTTGGCGATCAAGAGCTTGGTTATAAACTTTAAAGAGCAATCTTCTTGTCTTCATTTTATACCTCCAAAAGCTGCTACCATGCACACACAAAAACTCAAAATGCAAGGACAGCTTGCAGTTGGGCGGTGCTTTTCCATATTAACCCCACACACAAAAAATAAGGTTAAAATATGGCAATATGTTTAAGCAGGGAAGTATCTAATAACCTACACAAAAAAGGGTGAGGAGGAAGACAGATGTTTCTTATTTTCTTTAAACTGTTTTCAACCTTTTTTATGTGCTTTTGTGGAAAAAAAAGCATTTATATTCCTATAATGTACAGCAACCTCCCACGGAGACTGGAATCCCACTAGAAATTTCTACCCGTTTATCTGCTACCTAGATTTCAGTTACACGAACTTGATTCACTTTGGATTAATCCGCGTTTTCTGAAAATGAATTATTCTGACATTCATTTTTCAGCACTCCAACCATGGACTGCTACGCCGCGCTCACCGCGAGCGGGCTCACACAGCCCCGGGGCAGAGCTGTTGGGCTGCGGAGACACACTTCTCAGATTTTATATAGTGGTACAAACCCAATTTACCCATAACTGAGGATAGGCACACAAGCAGTTGACACTAACTTTGTCACGAGGCCTCACCAGAGTAGCAGGAAAACAAGTAGACAGTAGAAAGCCTCTTACATAGAAAAGTCCTGGTTGTTCTATTTTTCAGTCTTCGTTAACTCATGCTGCTGGGTCAGGGGAAGACCCGATCCTAGCCCAAAAAAGGAGACTTCTCAAACAACATACTCAAAGGATAGCTGTGTCTGCTCTCCGTCATCTACATCATACTCTGCAGTAATAATGAGGTGAGAGAGATTTGCAGCCTCTCAGACCATACCGCTTAACCCATCTGGAGGCCTTCGGCAAACACCACATTTCTGGGCAAACTGGTAAAGAATAAAGCACCGCGACTGTCTCGCAAGATGGAGAAAACAACAATTGTTTTCTCTACGTGTGAGGTAGGGGCTGTAATACCCTAGTGACACTTTGCCTGGAAAAGGCTCAGTGAAAAAAGCCTCTACTAATCCTTCCTGTGATTGTGCTGAGAGCTACAGATCAGGGACTACATTGATGAGTTGTTTTGCTGCATATTCTTTTCATTTGAAAAGGGTAAACTAGGCCAGAAAGGTATTTGCTTTCTTACTCTGCATATGTCCAGAATGTATTATCTTATTGCCTCATCAAGAAATAAAGACGATGTCAAGAGCAGCACGAATGCGGTTCAGAACAGGCGTATCAGAGGGCGCGTAACCTAAAGCAGCACTCCAGAATTAAATACCACTCGATGATTTTTCCTCCCAGATACTCTTTGGTGGCACCAAAGGCCTTGACTTTGTTTCCTTAGTCTCTGGCACCTGAATTGCTCTAGCATTCTTCACAGAAACAGAAGGCTGCCACACAGTCGTTGATTGGGAAGACTGAAGTCCCTCAAGAGGCTGGACTGTCGGCAAGTGTCACATACCAGTACGGATAGACTCTTCAACAACTGGTGAAAATGGAAGGTGTACCTGCTCCAGAACAACATTTTAGTGTCCATTCTTGTTCTCTGTCAATTCAGTGGAAGAATTCGTATTTGGTACAAAGGGAAGAAAATCAGATTTCTATAAAGAAATTCAACACATTGGGATAGAGTAAAACCACTCTGATTCCACACGTACAGATAAAAATTGTAAACTTTATATGGGGAAATACCAAGGCAGGTCAACGTCAGACCAGACTTACATTAACCCTGGCTGTAAACTGCAGCACAAAAAATAAGTGGTTGTGTTTCAAACTAATGCAGAAAACATTCAGCTGCATTTCTTGTTTTCTTTAATTTAGTATTTTAGCATCTCATTGTCTAGAAGACAGCAAAGGAATTCTGCGGTGTGTGGCTACATTACTCTTGCAAAACAAGTAATAAATTTTGAAGAAACAAATGTACATATCTAGACATGTTTGATATCAAGATGAATACATCATTGGGATCTCAGGAGTAGATATGATTACAAATATTTGTTCTCCTGTCTCTGGTACAAGTTACAATTAAAATTCAATATGCCTCTTAACTGCACACAAGTCTTTAAAATCACATCATGTGTTCTCCAGTATTCCACATATTTGCCCAGAGTGAGAAAAAAGGCAAAACAAATGCTATCTTGCAAAGGCCAGGAAACAACCAGATGCTCTTTTATAAGCAGCATACCCACACAAATTTGAAAAAAACTTTTCTGGTTTTCTATGTTACATGTCAATTATTTCCTCTTCTAACAAATTACCCTTTTCCCCAAACTTCAGGTCATCTTCTAAGACAATTTCCAAAGTTGCTACTAAGCTTTTTTCATTCAGAAGATAAATTGGACAAGTACGGTATTCAGTTTTCAATGAAAAATTGGTTGTACAATTGCCTATGAAGTCTCTCCATAATTAACAAAATAAACATAGAGCAAAATCCAACCTTTTTTTTTGTTTGTTTTACAAAGATTATCACTGCTCTTCAAAGCATATTTTGGGATTGCATATTTTTAAAACATATATACAAAAATAGTTACTTTCAAATTCTCACATATTAGAATTTACCTAAATTCCAAATAAAATATTCTTATTCAAAGAAATGCCTATTTCAAAGAACACCTATCTTTCAAAGAAAGGAAAAAAAAAAAGTAAAAATCAAACTGCCAACTGTTTTATATGTTTTATATCAGGAACAATGACTCCAAGTTTAATCAGGTGAAAAGAGGTATTTCAGAAAGCTGTCTGGCTTTATTCTAATTATGCACAAAAATTGCTGTATATAAGTGGACCCAATCTGGTTTTGAGCCATTTATGGTAACCCATCAGCCAAAGCCTCAGCTGAGTGCAAATCATCCACAAGACAGAATACCAGAAGTGGAGATATGAGATTAAAATAACAAACTGGGTTATTTCACTTGTGTGCTGTCAAATAATGCGTCTTCCAGAAGCTTGTTTAAAAGCTGTGCCCTTAAAAATTGCTCTGGGTTATGTTCCTGATGATTTTTGGCACCAAAAACAATGTTTCTCTATATTAACTTACTAACAATGAATAGAAGTAAATCACCAAGTTAAGGGGAAAAGTTCTTACTGTGTATGTTGAAAGTTTATAAACCATGTTGATTCCTTCCCTTGTCTTCTCCCCAGAGAAATCTACTGGGGTAGCGGAATTGATTTACTACCTGTGTGAGACTTTAAGGTAGGTCCAACTTAGAAACAAACAGGAAAGGTATCTTGGTGGTACCATATGAACTGTTCTCCCAGATGAATGTAGGAAGGTGCTCTTGGCAGAGAGAAGAAAGGCTTGAAGACACTCAAGGGGAGGGAAGAATACCAGTCCTGGCACAAGGACACAGGAACTCTGTTGCCTAATACTATTTTCGGAGCATAGAGAGCATCTCTTTTACAACTTTGGGCTCTTCCTGCTCATCCACCACTACACAGTATCTTTCTGCTAGAAAAAGTGGGTCAGCAGTAACAACTCCAGTGTTATTCTCGTCATTAACTATATCTGATATACAGGAACAGAAAAGAAAATCAGTGGTATTACACAAAAAGCTGAACTATCTTCCGTTGTGAGTGGTGAAGTGATGGAAAAGGACAGAGATGTTGAACAAAGTAAACAAGAACAGCGCTTTAGCGTCTACAGAAGAGACAGAGGAGTGTCTGGGTCAAAGCACATCACAGCAGGGCAGTGAGTGATAAAGCTTGCAGGAATAATGAAGGGTCCAGGAAAATGATGGTGTCACTGGGTTAAGACTACCAAAAGCCTAAACCCATACCCAAAAGTCCCTACAAGTTTCATAACTGACTCCAGGATTTGTTCCTTAGAAGGAAAAATCAGAAACAGCTGTCCCTGGACTTCAAAAGCAGGTGTGATGCATCACTTCAGCCAGACAAGAAAAAAAAACCTGATGGGTAAAGTTACATAATTTGAAAGAAAAAAAAAAAAGAGTGGACAGGATAGAAAATCTCTCTTTTTAACTCTATTAAGCATCTTATATTCTCCCCTTCCCTGCTTGCATATCTGATTTTTAACTTTTAATTAAATAGCAAGAGAAATAAACTTTCCATTCTTCTTTTAAATGCACATTTTGGTGAAAATTTACATTACCATTTCTCAGTTACAGTTTTCATAACTTCTTTATTGCTAGATTTAATTAAAATGAACTTTTATAAGAAGGGTAACTTAATAAAAAGAATCAGTGTGATAAAAATGTAATGAAATAAGAACCTTGCGATGGCCAACAGCGCAAATTACAAAAACACAAGAATGCCGAGCTAAATTTGGTAAGCTGAACTTCAAGGTGACAGAGCAAACAAAGAACCCACAGTGTCCACAACTTGGGTATGGAAAGCAGTACAAGAGGTACTACAAAATTTTTCCCTCTAACCTATTGAATTACATGTTTGTCATTCCTAATTAGTTTTGTCATAGAATATACACATGGAGAAAAGATTTATTAAAGAAAAATAACCTTACATACACACAAGAACATTCATTCTAATTAAAGAGCATTCCAGACAAAAATACGGTTTCAGCTATAGACCATTTCATCAATAGAAGATGAAAACAGTGCAGATGAAAGGACAACCAGAAATATAGGCTCAATTCTACAATAAAAGCAATACGGGGGGCACTAGTAGGAACAAGGGTTTCCTAAGCACAGCAACGATGCAGCTTTTACTCCAGCTATTTCAGCAGCTACCACTGGATTGCGGGAGGTGTTTGCAGAAAAGACAAGAGGCGTAGCTACTCTGCCAAAGGGGCAGTTTGCACCCTGGCCTGGGGACAGAGCTAGGAGCAGCTAGCAGGAAGAGGCACTAACTGGGGACAAATCTTGTGTGAAGTAGGGTCATGCCCCCAGAACCCGCAGTATTTTGCGGTCTTCTGAAAATACCATCATTTACTAACACAAAAGTATCTACAGCATGTTTTCAGACCTATCAATTGTAGAAGAGAAACCTGAAATCTGATCTCTAGACTCAAAAGCAAAAATAAAGGTTTTCTGCATTTTGCTTTTAAGAATTTCCCGGTTGTATTCAAATCTTAATCAGCCCTGATTGAGATGAAGTATTGTCCCACCACGTCAGAGAGAGGTGAAGACAGACGTGTCGAACAAGGTCTCCCCTGGCACCAGGTTGGCAGAATGATTTCTGCCCAGACCATTGAAGAGCCGTTGCTCTAACAGGCGGTGTGGCAGCACCAGAAACGGTACATAACCTGGACGGCACTCTGAGGGTTAAAACAATACGAATGCATTGGGAACACTGACTCTTTCGTCATTGCCACTCATTATAATGAAGTACTTCTCATGTGTCCATCAGTAGTTCCAGCTCCTGCACAACCTGACAGTAGGTCATTCCAGGAGGTACTACCGTAAAGCAGACCAAAGCCAAATTATTACTTCACAGTAGTTCCTTCCTCCACCGGCTTAAATTAATTGGATCATTTCTTTAATGGAAGTTTTCTTGGCTCCTCTTGCACTTGGGAGAAAAGGGATACGAAAAGCTGGATAGTATACAGGATGGCTTAAACACTGGTGCACGTTACAACTTTCAGGTTGTAGTAACGGTGCAGTCCACATCGGTGTCAGGCCCATAAGTATCTCCCCAAATAATCTTACAGGTCTATCTTCTCATTTTGCAGTAATTGCTTCTTTGGAATCATTATGGCTCAATATAGCCACTTCTGTGCAAAAAGCCTAAACAGTTTTGGATACAGCAGACCTCACAGCTCCTCCTCAGCCATTATGTGGTTGCCCAGACACTCTGCAATGTATCATTAATTCAACTGCTTTCGCTCTGTAATACCAACTGGGCTATTCCAAATAACATAAAATAGTATATAGTATTAACTTGAAATACAATGAATAGTATACAATCCTTCAAGTTTGAAAGGTTTTCGTTTGATAGGTTTTAATTGTATCTGAGATAAATATTCACAAAAAACTTGTACAAGTTTCAAAAAATGACACAATATATTGACACAAAACTCATTAAAAATTAAATTGTCAGAAATCACCACCTAAAACCGGTGGAAATTATTTTTAAGTATGGCAGGAGACAGACAGCAAGAGAAAAAGAACACAAGGCCTGGACCGGCCTCCTTGGTAAGCCCAGCTTCAATACGGACCACCATTAGCAGAGCCAAACAGATTCCAAATAGGAAAAGGAGGCGTATATTTGGAGACGCTGATAAGTTAGTGAGTACAACTAAAAAAAGCCATCTTTTCCACCACATTAACAGCTCTTAAAATGTTTTAAAAATTTGACTGGAGTTGACCCTCACAGAAAGAGAAGAGGAGATTTTTTTTTTTCCTCGTATATCAATAAGTGCGCACAGACTGCGCTTCTCAGCCAATGCCAGCTTTTCAAATGGTCACAGACAGGAGGTAAAGGCAGAAGAGTCAAAGTGCACAGTAACAAAATTACAACTGAAAAGATATTACAACTGCTGACTGTACGTGTTGATGTTTTGCCTCTACTACCATCTGTCCTTTGCCTTCTTTTTCCAATACTGGGTAAAATTTTGAAGTTTCCCCTCAGAAAATACACAACGTAAATGCTTACCCGCGAGCCAGTGTGCAGTATTCCCAGACTGCAGCCTTGCGTATCTCCAGCACAGCAATAAAGAGTATTTTCACCATGTTTTAAGTATTACTACACGTACTGGTATTTGCACTATACTTCGCATGAGTCTGACAGGTAAGCAAGGACGTGCCACGGCTTGTATTTGCACCCAGAGAGCTCAAGGGTAGAAATGTTGGTCTAGCAGAAGTTTGCAAAGCCATCCCCGCTTCAGGGAGCAGCACTTCTATTCTGAGACAGTCAAAGAGGAACACAGCTGCTCTATAACTCTATCAACAACCATCTCCATCATCAAGTCAACACGTGATCACCAAAACTGACCGACTCTCCATCCCCCAAATGTCTCTGCCTAAAGGGAGCCATAAACACACTACCAAGAAAGGCACTGCAGTATTAATGATCTGGCTTGTCTCCTCCTATTTCCCTGCTTCAGCTCTTGCTAGGTTCCTCAAGAAACACTTAACAGAGGCTGATGTCATTTCAGCCACAGAAGACTACTACAAGGATGCTCAGTTTGGTTCAACTTTAATTTCTGCGGCGTAATATCTAAGCATAGTACAAGCACTATTTGGCAAAACTCAGTCACATGGATTTTGGACTTGGAACGTTAGAAAGAGCTCATAATATGAAATTCAGAAAGAAAGCCCGAGGAGAAATGAAACAATAAATAGGGATGGTGCATATCTTCATGTTATATGTGAAACAATTGGCTTTTACCATAAAAGGGACTTTGCATATAGCTCATAAGGAACTTGCATACAGCCATATTCTCAAATATGCTACAGCCAATAGCAAATTCCCTGCAATCAGAGATGAGTCAAAGGAAAAACGCTATCCAGAACCACGCGCCAACAGACGACCGATTATACATCGGTCCCACAGGCTGTTTTGCAGCCAATTTAAAAGCCAGCAGCATCAGAGCCAGCCAAAGCAGCAAAACAGTGCCAAGTCAGTACTATAATTGTTTGTGCCATTAAGCATAAAGAATGCCATTGCTTCCCAATCTTATAGAGAAAAATGTAGCATGGGAATAGTGACAATTACTACATGATAAATTACTTTAAAAACCCTGTACTCTCATAACACCACTGCTCACAGACCAGAAAAGGCATTTTAGGCTAGTTTTTTGGTTTTGGTTTTTTTTTTTTCCCCCCCTCAAGAAGTGAGTTATTACATCATGGATGAAGTTTAAGAAAAAAATGTGTGTTTCAGTGATGGTTCCTGCTTTGTTTTCTCCTATGAAGCCAGATAATGTCATATATAAAAATAAAGCAGGAGTGAAACATGAGCACATTTCATCTCTGAATTCGGAGAAGGCATTCAGCCCTGCTTAGCGCCAGGCCCCCTAACAATAAGCCAGGACAGAATACCAGTAGTGTGCCCTTTCTCCATGCAGTAAAGATACTCAAGAATTTTCCACGCTATTCACAGAATCACCTGATGTGTGCAGCTCTTTTGCCTTCTTTCTGTTCTGGTGTTACACCTGCGTATTATGGGCGTACTGGTCTATTACACCTGTGTCCAGTGGGAATCAGCAGCTAGAGTGGGAATCTGTTACAGATATCTGTTAGAGTAAGGGTGTGCCTATTAGTGTATGAGCTCTGTGAAGTGAACAAAAAGCGTTACTACATTTTTATATGTCTGTGAGTCTAAGACACAGACTAACTATAAACTCTTCTCCGAAGGGAAAGATATGAGAAAATTTTAATGCCATAAACTGGAGTCAATTATGTTACCCCACCCTCCACCATAAACAAGGAAAACATAAAAGGAGCAAAGGGTCCTAAAGACTCTTGGCAAATTCAAATTTCAAATGCAGTATTTATATATGTTTATTTCTTTTAACTTCACACTCTGCAAACTGTAAGATGACATAAAGCACGTACTCTTGATTCTTCTTTTTGGCATCCAAGGTGATAGAAATCACTATCTCATTCTCTTCCAATTCTTTCAGGGGATTGCAATAATCTCTATTCACTTTGAACCAATGACTCCGGAATAAAAGACTCTAATCCCTATCACCCTATGAGTCATCCCATACACTCAAAACAAAAAAAGTACCCAACATTTTTCAGGAATTAGGTGCAATACGTGGTTTGGATTTTTTTCCTGTCAGTCTGCTCTATTGTCTCTTTGAAAGGTACCACAAATCCTACACATTTTTTAAAGAATACATCTTGATTCATTTGTCTGCAACATACTTGCATCACAGTTCTCCAAACTCTGTAGTCAATGAACTTCAGAAGAGAAACACGGTTTTGCAGTTCTTCTCATACTGTACTGCAGAAAACCCTGTCCACCCTGCGGACTCAGAAAATATGGGTCTGTATCCTTCAATTCACTGATTTACATGGATTTCTTGCTATATCATGAGCAGCAACATCTGGCCTACATTCTGAGAACCCCAGTTTTAGCTACCTAGTCATATTGCTGTAGCACTATTCCTGTCCTAGAGGAAGAGGTGCCATATACAGTACGTTTCCACCCTGCTTGTGTTAATCTTTATTTCAGCACCTACTTCAATAGAAATGTAGATAAAAGCATTCCATTTGCAAGGAGCAAGAACTCAACCTCTTCTCAGACCAAGTGAGGGTAACTGCATACAATGTGAATTACTCCGAAAGAGTCCCCAGACTGCGCTGAATGATCCATGCCTCCTTCCCTTCACTCCAAACTCGTTGGTAACGTCCTGTGCTATACAGAGGAATTACGACTGAATTACATATTTGCAGAAATACGTTGCTGTCTCTGGAAAAACAAGGACCAATTTTATGACCACAACAATATTTATTATTAGTGTGTCATCCTAGCTATTTAAAGTAATTTTACAATCAGCCACAGGCAGATTTTCCAAAGGTTATTACCATGGACCTTCAGCATTAAGTTCTTCCTTATGAAGTCAGAAAAATAGCAACTATCTTAAGATGTTATTTGTGTGGCTTTGATACCTTTATCAGTGGTATGCTTCCTATATACTCCATGTACCTATGCAAATAATATGCATCTACTCAAACTGATAGCATCACCCAGTGAGAACTACTCAAGCCACTTAACATACAGATTGCGCATAAGCTTCGAGCCACCCTTTAAAGCAAAAAAGCAGCCGAGAACCCTCCACTGAAACCTCCAGGGCTTTAATATACAAAATGAAGCACAGCCTGCAGCAGCATTGCAGCTGATCTCAACTGCCAGATTAGAGCTGATACCTACTTCAACCACCCTCTACAAACCCACACTTCAGAACAGAATCAAATGCCAGGAAGCAAACTGTCAGCCTGTGCAACCCTTCGCGCACAGTCTGCTGCCGTGCAGGTGACCTGGGAGATACACACTGCATTAAATGGTGTTTCCATTCAGTCTTCAAGACCCGCTCTGCTGAACAAAAGCCAGTCGTGAGTGGCTTTTAGAGAGGGGAGGTCTACCCATGAAAACTATTGCAATGTCATTGTCAAGTGAAAACTGCGCGTAACAATAAGCGGCACATCCAGAAACGTGCGACGACCATAAAAACTCCCAAGGCTGCAGAATTCCTTAATTGTGCTAAATAAGCCTATGCATACTGAATATTTTCCTGACTCTACATTTAAAATTGCCACACGGGCTTCTATTAGTCTTCCATACACAAACTTTGCATGTTCTTGTTCACATATTCAAAGCAACGATTCAGGCTCCTTTGCTTCAAAGCAGAAAATTATTTTCTCCTAAATTCTGAACGCATTGCATCATATTGCTTATCTAAATTCTTTCATAAATTCAAACATTAGCCCTGGCACAACCACAACATTTAAGGCTCTTTTCAGTCATAGCTTGTTCATTTTGTTATTTCAGTAGTGCTGTCTCAGTGAAAACTGACTTTACTCCCCCAGTTCTCCATGAACAAAAGCTAACTATTGAAGTTTGTATGATAAGAGAACTGTTTTATAAATCAAACTGAAGCCCATTAGTGGGTGGTTTTAAAAAAAAATATATTAACAACTACCTCCTTGAAGTCAATTAATTCTCATTTTCAAGTGAACCCAGACTATCTCCAAGTGATAGTTTTTTTCAAAAATATTAGAGATAAGAGAAATATTTTATATAAAAATGAAATCCTGAGCAGTTACGTACACTCCTGTTGTAAGACTGCATTAAAAACAAGCCCAAAGGCTTGCCCAATAATCCCACGTACACAATAAAGGCTCGCTACTATGAAAACATAGCAGCAAGAAATAACAGCCCCATTTATGCTTGTCATGAACTGATAACCTTGCAAGAAAGGAAAGACCCTCTAAAAAGCTACCTACAGATTAGTCAATGGATTTCACTTCTAGATGGGCCTTACAAAACATTCTTTTAAAAAAGCAGCACAAAATCGTTTGTCATTGAAACTGCTGCAAATCCCTAAAAATACATACACACGCACGCACATACGCACTGCCTCCAGTCTTCCATCAAGGACTCTTAATACAAGCCTGAAATGAACTTAGCATCCAAGCAGATTGATATCAACTCCTTTGAAGGATACCTGTATCATTCAGTTATCAGACCATACCTTGGCTGGAGGGGGTGTGTTAAATGCCACATCTGTTTCTAACTGACACATAGTACCAATCTGATATAGTTTCATTAAAAATTCCAACCAAAATACATACGAAGCTTTTAAAATATCAGTATCAGAAAAGTTAAAGACCTCCCAAGTTCAGTACTCTGCCATTTAGAAACCACAGCACTTCCAGTTTTATAATAAGCAATATACGCTGAAGTTTTTACTCCCATGACATAGCCCATGGAAAATCTTAAAATAATGCAGAAATAACAAATACACAGAAACCACTTCCAGTGTCTGTGTTTTTGTTTAGTGGGGCATACATCCCTAGAACTCTTCACAGGGTAGTGTTCAGAGAAAGGTTAAAAAGTTCTGCAATAATGCAAGAGATTTATTAACCTTGTGTAGGACCACCCAACCCAGGATCTCACAGCACTTTACCAAAGCACTGATTACACAGAGGAGATAGGGATTAACAAATCTTCCCCTACCCTTAAGTCCTGTAAGGCCAAAGCATACAAAATAGAGCTTACAATTGTCTGGGTTTAAATTTGGAAAGCTTAGCACTTTTCACGTGACATAGGATCCATCCGTCAAAGTTCTGCATCAATGCATGAGATGGGTCATGTCATACTGAATACGTGAGGAGAAACTTTTGACGCATCAGGCAACATGACATGAGAAAAGCTGTCTTGGCCCACACGATATGCCAAGGCCACAGTACTAGGTTATAGACTGAAATGTCTTTTAGCAGCTCCTTACTCAGAAACAAACCAAAAGCAACAGAATCCATTGCTTTGGCCCTTCCCCTGCCCAGGGATCCCAGTGCCAAATGCAAATGAAAGGATCTGCCAGAGCAGCTGTGTCTGGAGTCTGATGGAGGGCCACAGCCCCACAGGAGCAGAGAAGAAGGTCCAGCTGCGGGGGAGCAGGAGGAACAGCCGGTCACAGAGTCTCCCATTGAATACCCGAGCCTGACAGGTCTGCAGGGAACCTTGGACAAAAGTCAAGTGTGAAATATCCAAAATTGATGGCTACTTCTGTGCTTTAGCCACAAGAATACATTGTTTCCTGCAAGGAATATAATGAATATATAGATAGTGAATATATACACACACCCCCCAATATATAAGAGCTATAGATAGATACTATATGTATTTGGCTTTGATAATATACATATCGAAATCTTGGCTTTTGATGCTGTGAGGTAAGCTGTACAGGTGAGATACCACACTTGTGCTTTCCTCTCATGCAGTTTTCTGGCAATGATGGGGCAAATTCTTCACATCTGTGCAGACCTAACTTCGCCCTTGAGCTTTGCATTGACCCCAACAACATACATTTCCACGCTAAAAGAAACAAGAGAAACGAGAAATACTGCGATTCACAGTCTGCACGGTACTGCATTCATAACCAGCTTCAGGGGAGCATTTGCATTTCATCCGTTATACTGCCACATATAAGCTTGTACACTCACAAATACTTTACGCAGGTCTCTGAACCAAATAAGCCAGGTTCCCTATGGATTTGTACAAGGCTGACATCCCACATGGTTTCTCTGATGTCTAATACAGGCTCAACTCTTGCTGCAGCCTTCACTCAAGTAACGGGCATTTGTAGCACTTCTCCATTCCATATACATGACTATTTGTACAAACCATGTAGTAACATTTTGGGGTGTGTCACACCTCCATCAAATGTTGATGAAATCAGCAAAAAAAGAATTATTAGGTGACAACTGAGACACAGGCACATACACACCTTCTTCCTTAAGTCTTACTACAAGACCAGACTGAAAAAGGAGCTAAGCAGTCAGAGAAGTCACCCAGGCCCAAAGAGCAAAAGGGCACCCAGCTAATCACAGAATCGCTGAGGTTGGAAGGGACNACTCTTGCTGCAGCCTTCACTCAAGTAACGGGCATTTGTAGCACTTCTCCATTCCATATACATGACTATTTGTACAAACCATGTAGTAACATTTTGGGGTGTGTCACACCTCCATCAAATGTTGATGAAATCAGCAAAAAAAGAATTATTAGGTGACAACTGAGACACAGGCACATACACACCTTCTTCCTTAAGTCTTACTACAAGACCAGACTGAAAAAGGAGCTAAGCAGTCAGAGAAGTCACCCAGGCCCAAAGAGCAAAGGGGCACCCAGCTAATCATAGAATCACTGAGGTTGGAAGGGACCTTTAAGATCATCAAGTCCAACCATTAACCTAACCTGACAAAACCACTTCTAAACCATGTCCCCAAGTATCACATCTGCCCTTTTTTTAAACACCTCCAGGGATGGCGAATCCACCCCCTCCCCAGGCAGCCTATTCCAATGCTTGATAACCCTTTCAGTGAAAATTTTTTTCCTAATACCCAATCTAAACCTCGCCTGGCATAACTTGAACCCGTTTCCTCTCGTTCTATCACTTGNAGAAGAGGTCAGCCCCCACCTCTCCACACCCTCCTTTCAGGTAGTTGTAGAGGGTGATAAGGTCTCCCCTCAGCCTCCTCTTCTCCAGGCTGAACACCCCCAGTTCCCTCAGTTGTTCCTCATAAGAGTTGTCCTCCAGACCCCTCACCAGCTTTGTAGCCCTTCTCTGGACACGTCCTTTCCCTGTCCATTCAGAGCCACTACCTGTAAGTGTCCTGGCATTATCTGAAAACACACACAGGATGTCTCAAACATACTCCTTGTTCAGGCCACAGATAAAAAGTAGTCATAATAGCTGGCCAACTTTTAAGCCATCTATTTTATGACTGGCAAACTCTTATCTCAATTCAGTCTTAACAGTGATTTCTGCTCAAATGTGAGCAAACACAGAATATCCTCAAATGACCTTATCTACAAAGTGAAGATTTCTAAGGTTGTGCAGAGGAGCTCTGCTGCTTGTGTCAAGTGGATCATCCCCTTTTCATCTGGAAGGGTGAGTGTTGCACACGCAAGTAAGTTTCTGCGTCAGTTAACGAATGATAACAAATATAAGTATTTCCAGTAAAAAATTACAAATGTTATTTTAACAACTATAAGGATATATTAAAGCATTAAGAGTGCTAAAAATTGTTTATTTTCATATGATTTTCTACTTGGCAGAAACATGGAATACCAAAAATCACTCCCCATTAACTAGTCAGTTATATGAGGGCAGATGACTGGCAACATCTTTAAGATAAACGAAAGTCTTTTACTTCCATGCTTCTGTGTTACCTTTTATCTTAGTTATGATTTGAAGCCAAAATACTGCTGGGTAAAGTAGAATGACTCAGGCACAGGACATACCCGTCTGGTAATTCTGCATGAATGCCTAACACTATCTCCCTGCACGGAGTTACGAAGGACCCCTTCCACCTCAGAAAACCTGTTCAAAATTTGCCTCTAAAGTAAGAGTAGAAAGGCTTTTGCTGCGAGACAAAATCATTTTCCATGCTCCAGCGAGTTTGTCTCAGTAAAAGCATTTGAGCAGTTTTAATCACTCTCCACAAAAAGCCAGGTACAGCTGACAAACAGTTAAGCTTTAATGCCTCCCAGCTATTAGCTGTCACCCTCCCACCTGAAGCCTGGTGCTTAAATGCACATTAGAGAGACAAAAAGAGGTCTGGAGACTCTCTGGATAAAAACCCTAGGCTTAAGGGAAACACGGAATTCAAACATACAGTACATGAGGGCAGAGGATTTAAAGCACACAGCTTATAACAGATACAGACCTCTCGTGCTACCAGCCAGATCCCTTCAAAAACTGTAACGTGTAAAATAGAGTCTAACAGCACTGGAAGTCAGCAGTGCCCCACTCTTCTTCAGCATGAATCCAGTCTCAGAGGCAGACGTGACTTAAAGTTGATCAATCTCCTGCATTTCTAGAATCCTAAGGACACAATCCTGTAATCACCAGACACAATAAAGTCTCAGTGCAACAGCATGCAACATGTGACCTATAAAATATCACATCTTTATGTAAAGAAAACTGTTTCATGATTTAAAGTGAGAATTCCCACAGTAAACTCTCAATGCTTTTGCTTTCAATAGTTTTGGACCAGATCTTAAAGTACAAAGGATAAGGCTAGACAAAAGAACAGAGACGGACAAAAGGAGAGAGCAGGTAGATCTGCCATAATATCATGCTTAATCACAACTGGGATTAAGTTTTAATACATTATACATATTCTCAAACACATTCCCCTTTTTATTACTTACCTATTTTTGCATCTCATGTGTGACCTTTAAAGAGTAAAACAGAACATTTGCTTCATCAGCAACAATGATCTTTCAACATGGTGGCCAAGAATTTACCAATCAGGAGGTTCAGAAGTTGAGTTTCATTAACATTTCCTATTCCATACAGGCAATAAGAGAAAGTAATTGATACCTTCACTTGTCACACAAAAAATGAATGGTTTCAAGCAATTTTCATTTAAGAAAATATATCCTCCGGACAATACTTAAAACAGCAGGAACCATCCTAATGTAAGCATATAAACCTATAAAGTTACAGTGCTATTGCCAAACCAACTTGAATAGTATCTGGATGCATATGCATTAGCGCTCATTGGCAAAAAACGGCTGGAAATTTTCTTCATCTCTGCATGTCATCTATGAAATGTTGGGTTAATGGAAGGAATTTTATTTTAAACAAAGAGGTTAGTAACTATAAAGGTTGCTACGAAAAATTATTGTAACAAGGAAAAAAAATCTGAACAAGCAACTCACAAATATTTCAGCAAGAAATACAGTCTAGGAATGTCCCTGAATCTACAGTTAATTTCATATATTAGTTACTAAATGTTTATTAAAGCACACAAAAGAACACATGAACAAACTAGCTGAACATTAAGGAGATACCACTCCTGTCTGCCAATGCATTAAACAACTCAAATACGCGTGCATGACCAGCACGGCATGTTTTTTCCCCACAACTGACACTCCAAAAAACGCAGTTCTGGAACGGAGCTCTTGAGGCTCCGAATACAGACTTGCAGCAGCACCATATTTCTATAAATGATTCTGTATCATGATGAAACACATCAGCTTGTTCCCTCTCTTAATACTCCTGTTGGGCAGCTACTTCAGAATCTTCCTCCCAAGGTGGCTAGAAACCTTCCCTCTCATGTCCATAGCAAGATTACCTTAAGGCCAATACACTTATTGGTGTGCCCACAGTGTCTTTAAATACTACTGGTTCTTTCCAGCCTCACGCAGTAGACAGGCAGCAACATGTCATCAACACCTTTCTTCAGCCAGTATAAAAGAAACCTGTTATAAAATAAGCTGTCCAGTCCCTAATCACACTGATAAACATTCTCTGTATCTGTTTTTTTCTGAATGTTATTTTCCATATTAGCCCTCGGTAGCACTCGTATGTTAGACCCGAGTTCTGCATTGCCTTGTTTCCAGTTATGAGCTCCAAGAAGAAATTTTTGCTGGTGGTCCCTATGTGCATAACAATGCACTGTGTTTTATTACTCCCATCTTCAAGGTCATCCTGTTATTACTGTATTGTTCTCATACTCATCTGTGTTGACAGTTCATCCTAACTTTATCTTATCATAAAGTGTAATGAGACCAAGCTTAATCTTTTTTTGTCCCAGTCATTAATGAAAACATTAAGCAGCTCTAGACCCAGAGGGACTCTGCATAACCTTTCTCTAGGCCAGTATTTCTCTTTCGGCACAGTTAGTTATTATCTTCCTCTCCCATTCCGTATTTATTTCCCACTTCACACACCAGACCACATCTCCTCTAAGTTAATTTCCAGTATGGCATTATATCAAATGGCTTTACCAAAGTCCAACTAAATGAGGTCTCTATATTCCCCTCATTTACGGGAGGGGGAAAAAAACCATCAAAGAAAGGTATGAAATGAGCTAGGATAGGTTTGATCTTCCAGATAAATCCATTTTCTTCAGTTTTCCATTTACCTTTATGTTATTAATTATTCCTTCCTCAAAAAGCATTCCAAAGCCTTATACACTTAAGATCAGACAGACATACTCAAAGTTTCCTGGCTCTTTCCCTTCTATATATTTCAGAACTACATTAGGTATTCCCTAGCCACTTGGTACCACCCTTGTTTTGATAGACTTGTTAAAAATTCCTGCTATCAGAGCTATGATTTCATGTGCAGGTCTTTCAAAGTTCTATACAAAATTCTTATCAGATCCCCCCAACGTGACTGCATTGAAGCTCTATGAGTTTTGCCGCCTTCTTGAATGATGATAAATAACAAATCAACTCCTGAAAAGTACATATCATACCCTGGTAAAATTCCATTTACAAAGTGGTTGACGTGATTGCTAGTAGTATTGTTTCATTTAAAAATACATATTCTTTAATAAACAAAAGAGAGTTTTCACTTTAAAATAACAGCATCTACATAGGTGTGTGTAATGAATACAAATGGGCATACGTAAATGCTTTCTGTCATTGTAGGGAAAACTATTTAGATCTAGAAACATTATATTTATATTGCAGTGTGTAACTCATTTACCAAAGAAGCTACATAGGGACCTGTTCCTGGAAGAGTAAACCCTTCTGTTCCTGGCACTAATATTTCATACCCAAAGTACACGTTATAAAATCTTACACAAAATGGTCTTTAATAGATAAAGTGTTGACAATAACCATAGGCTTCTTCTAGAAAGTGTACAGCTATTTTAACGTGAGTATTAAATGCCAACCAAGAACCAAGCACATCCTTCATTTTCAGTCTGAAAGTACTCCTTCAACTACATCTACACTATTCATGTAAACTAATATCTACTCCACATGATTTACCTTAATTCACAATCTCCTATTGCACTGATTAACAGGGACATAGCAATTTTGGTCTGTGTTAGAAGCATAGGATCCGATCCCAAACACATAAAAGCTTATGAAAACAGCTAGCAGTCTTAGATTTAAAGTTGTCTGTCAGAGCTCCCCCCCATTTCCAATCCCACTATTTTGTTTATTTTTACCAGATTATACCAGTTTTAAATTAACAGATAGCAACGTGATACTGGGCAACATGTTACTGTAAAAGTCACACTAGACTGCGGTACTAACATCATGTTTCACCTTAACATAATTTTTGGTTTAGGTGGCCACTTCATTGTTCTAAATATGCATTATTTATAGTCTGGAAAAATGTGAAAGTTATCCTAGTAGAAAAACAGCTGGCTGAGATTGGGGAGACCCATTAGGCTACCTGAGTGCTTGGAGACTTGCCTATGAAAGTATGCGACACGGTCTGTCTGGACAGAAGAGCAGAAGAATCAGGCAAAGGCTAAGATCGAAACAGACAATGGTAGCAACTCCAAAGGCAAAGTAATATTCGAGATATTCAGTCTGAAGAATTTTGAGTCAACTGTATATATTCTATAACCAATAGAGAAAAATGAAAAGTGAGCGTATTGGCTAACAATCCATCGAGACTCTGAACCTCTTCATAGCACTACTACACAGAAAGTATTGTGATGACAGATACTACAGAAGTGGAATCATACCGAAAGAAAAAGAAAAAAGCCGAAGCTGTCACTTCATGTTCTGTGATAGGAAGTGTTAAGTTCATCTCACAAGAATATCTGTTCTTTTAAAGTATGTTACTTTGTAAGCACCACCTAAAATTAGATTTTGTTGCTATTACTTTGCATACCAGAATAAAGTAGTAGATATCAATAGGGATTTTGCTGGCTGTCCCAAAACTCACTGAGGACAAGTTTGGGCGAGCACAAGAAAGGGTTAGGAGACAGTCACAAGACTTGTAATCACCCCTTTTTTCCTGTTTTCCTACATATAACAACTAAGTATTTCTGTCTTGTTAGTATTATCATGGAATGAACAGTCTACGCTGTTGTTTTGTATGATTTCAGCCTCTTAAGCTTCAGTTGCACTACATGCACATATACCTGCACCCCCCACACAAGTTTATAGTAATATTTTGTTGACATCCCCACCAGCTAAACAGGAATTAGTGACACTGCTCTGCAGACAAATCAGCTTTCTCCTTGTCAGCTGCAGTCATTTTAGATCTGGCCTTCCCACCTCCAAATCTAAATCACAACCAAAGTGCAGCTGCAAAAGTCATCTCTCCTCCTACTCTAGGTCCGTCTCCTCCTGGACTCTGTTGGTCTCCTGCCAAATCATATTCAAGTACCTTGTCTTCACCTACAAGATCTTGCATAGTAATAAATAATATAGAAGTAACCAATGTGCTCAGCAATTATCAAGCACATCCTTAAAAAAAAAAAAAAA
>VUYV01000097.1:559709-609281 GCA_008711295.1 Anarhynchus alexandrinus
AAAAAAAAAAAAAAACAAACAAGAAAAAAAAACCCAAACCAACCACAAAAAACACAGGGGAATAAGACCCTACATTACACCCTTCTCCATCAATTACAGCCCTGCACATTTCACACACTACACCCTCCTCCACTTCACACTCCCTTCCCACAGTCCTGTGACCTTCATACTGGAAGTGCAGTTTCACAGACACCCCCCCCCCACACACACCCCAGCATAGAACCAAAGAATCATAGAATGGTTTAGGTTGGAAAGGACCTTGAAGATCATCGAGTCCCAACCCCCCTGCCATAGGCAGGGACACCTCCCACCAGACCAGGCTGCCCAAGGCCACCTCCAGCCTGGCCTTGAACACCTCCAGGGATGGGGCCTCAACAACCTCTCTGGGCAACCTGGGACAGTGCCTCACCACCCTCAAAGGGAAAAACTTCTTCCTAATGTTCAATCTAAACCTGCCCTCTTCCAGTTTGAAGCCATTCCACCTCATCCTATCACTACATGCCCTAGCATCCTACAGGAAAGATGAAGACGAGAGAGAGAAGGCCACGGTGCTGCAGAAGGGAAAGGGATCATGTGCAGAACTGCACAGGCTCACCCAGAGATGCTTCGGCAAACTCTCTCCCGGCTGCAGCGGGGCACCACGGTCTGGTCCCAGTCACGTGAACCTGTTTGCCCTTTGCAGGACTAGACACACAGACTATATCCTTTTCTGGGCTGCGACGCAGAACATACGCAATGATCACCGTATACTGGGGCAGAAAAAGGCAATGCAAAGGTAGAGGGACTTGCAAGAACGCCGTCTAATTAGTGTAATTACAGGGCTGCAAACAGCAATCACCTTCAGCGCAGTTTTTTGACCTATCATTGCCACGGTCAGAGCTGCTGTAAGCAGGAGGCTCTGCAGTGATCCCCGCCTGCAACTTTGTTGGGCTTGTCCAGCAACACATTTAATTACATTTTGGAGATTAGACAGTCAGAAGATTAACTAAACCCTAAATAGAAAAAAAAATAAAAATAATAAAAATAGGCCTTCTGAGACATAAATCTTCCACGTAGGGTTCCATACAGCACAAGTCCAGGTTCCTGAATAGTTTATGATTCTGTAAAATCTTCACTGTAAAAGACTGCATATACTTAAAATTTGCAAAGGTAGCAGCTTAAGTTATTTCTAGTCAGCTCATAAAAATCTGTCTTTAGCACTTTTTTCCTACGAAAAAAGAAAGAAACCCAGACATACTCTAAGCTTAGCGAAAAGATAAGATTCTGGATATAATACCAATATGACTTCACCCTTTATTTTGTAAGGGTTCAAAACAATACGAGATGAAAGTTTATGTATAAGCATAAGGGATCTGCCAAAATGAAAGTGAAAACCCAGCAAATTATATTTCAGACACCTTGACATATTACGCACCACGCATGCTGTCAGCTTCACTGTCCTTTCCTTTGCTGTAGGCCGAATGCTTGAATACCAATCTTATTAAACTACAACTCTGAATTTATCCACTATATATAACATTCCAGATGTCGTACCAGCTGGGAACAGGCCCTTAGGCCATCTTTGGTTGATCTCTTAGTCGCTTTCCAGCTTTTGCCAGGCATTCATCCAAAAATATGAAGGAAAGTGCTAAAAACAGATGTCAGAGTTAATGGGGTTTTTTTCTTCATGGTAGGAAATACAGAAAACTTGCACCCTACACCTATTCTATGAAATATGAATGTTGTCAACAAACCGTAAGTTAATTTTAAATTAAATCATAACGTAGCAAAGTTAATTCATACCCTATTTTTCTGACAACAGGCCAGCCCCCATCAGTCTGCTCTTTGAAAATATTACGCGGTCATTTGGATTTTTTCATTAAGTTGGAAAATCTTCTGATGTCGTCAATCTGCAAAAATGGTTTCAAGTCCCTCATTTAAGAAAAAGTAATGCTTAAAATGTAAACTAGACTGATTGCAATTCACGGTAAGCTTTATGACAACGTTGGAGTAATGGGAGTTATTAAATCAGTGCACATCTGAGCTATGAAAGAGAAAGACCTGTTGGCCCCATCGTATTACACAAATGATTTCAGCTTCCACTCACTGCAATACGAACAGGAGATGCTCAGATCTTCCCAAGAGGCGCTCTCTCTTTGGGGTCTTACAGGAGTTTAAGCATGGAATTTCAAAGAACAGGGCTGGAAACGAGGCCCTGATCCTGCCAACACGTTCGCACATGTGCGTCTTTACTTATGTGGGTAGTTCACTGACGTAGATGGGAGTCCTCACAAGAATTAAGCTATGCATGTGCATAAGTGTTTGGGCCCTAGACTGTAAGGTCTGTGCAAGAGAGGTCAGCTATCCTATCTGCTTTAGACGGTGTTCCAAATTTTCTGTCCGCACTCACCAAAATATTAACAAACATATGTAGAACCAATTCTCAGAAAGACTTCACGGTGCTGCCAGCAAAACCTCCCTTCCGTATGCAGGAGCGTGGTCTCTCGTACAGCAAAGCACAGCAGATCATTTCTGTTACTATTATATCTTAGAAGGATGATAATCTCTTTTGACACTCTAATGACATCCTTTTTAAAATTAATTTTTGGGCAATAGTCTTCATTAAAAAGAAGTCACTTAACTACATAGAAAAAGGACTATTCATAAGAGGTATTTTCACCCTCCTTTTCTTTGCCTCACACTCATTAGAATGCAGAGCTGAAAATATGAGAAAAACAGACTATCCTATAGCCTCAATATTGAAGGAGCAGGAGAAGAATGAGCATTAACTGGCAAGTTCATTGCAAAGTATAAAAATATCTGCAAAAAGAACAAAATCTTTTTCAAACGGAATCAAAAGAGCAGGGCAAGTTTAAAACTTAGCCCTAGTACTTAAAGATACTTCGGATATAATTCTGATTCATACGTTCGAAAGCTAGATTACCTGAATGCAAGCAGTTACACCGAAACCAGCACTCAAGGGTGGTAAAATGTCATGGTTTATATTCTGATACCAAGCATATTTTACATTACCCATTAGTGACATCAAAAAAAAAAATCAAGCCAATGCACTGCATTTCTTGTAAGTAAAATTGATGCATTGTCTTTGTTTCAAAGTGTATAACAGAAAAAAAAGGTATTTTGCCACATGTTGTATTGATGTTATAAAGTACTATATGTCCTGTCTGAAAGAGCACTGCTTGTTTCTTCAGATTTCTACCATATAAAACCATATCATTTAGACAAAGGAAGATCATTGACCTACACGCTACACATTTAAGCAAATGTGCCTATTTTTAGCAGACAGGGCATAAGAGTGGAATAGGAAACCACATTTTGTCAATATTTTGTGATGCAATTTGAGTACAACATAATTAATGAAAGAGATCGAACATTTTAAAAACAGAATTCATGCTGTGTGATTAGGTTTCCTAGTATAAATCACAGAAAATTCTGAGATCCTCACCAAAACTGCCAGCAGTTGGTTCAAATTGGCAAAGTTTACTGTACAGCAAACCTTCACACATCTTTGTGACACCAGATTTGAAAAAAACATTGAGCTTTCCTCTCTTCAGAATACTGAAGAATATAGTATTTTCTGGGGTACCTGAATCCAATCTAGCTGCAATCAATGGCAAATCTCTTTTTGCGTTAAATAATGAAGGCCCGATCCAAAGTCTATTGAAATTACTATGATTTTTGGACCAAAGCCTAAATAATCAGGTAAAGGAGAACATATCATCTTGTATTTACAATAGCGACCATTTCCCAAGGGTTATTTTAAAAACTGCCAAAACATCCCGTATCACACAGCAGCATATTACTACTAATTTGTCTCACCCGTGTGCAAATACTGCAGTCTGCTTCCTCAACCTGCAAATCAGCTCAAGGTTTGCTGCCTTTTTTAAAGTCCTTTTTCTCCTATGCATCATGAAAATATTAACTGAAGAAAGGCTTATACCATCAAAGCACTAAAATACTTTCTTATAGCATCCTAACACAAACAAAATTTACTAGCAATTAGATATTTTTATAAAGCTATATTATGCAGGCTCAAGTGGCAAGAGGTTAAGTCTTATAGTCTCAGAGTATTAAAAGAAGTCCAGATTGTTTCCACCTCTCAGAGGTCTGATTGCCACTCCTTCTAGACCAAGAATCAGCTTAACAGTTGCATGTCTATGGGAAAGTGGAGGGGAAAATAACAGAGAATGAAAAGGAATGTTTGATTTGCCAATCATTCCACCAAATGTGGGACCTACAATTTGTGTCAAGTACATTAAAGTACTGAAGGCCAATGTTCAGGTATAGCATTACTCTTTACCAAAGACCACACTAAACACTCAACCAAAGCATTGAGCACCTTCAACCGTTGCCTCAAACCACATGCAAGCATTTATTGCTGTAAATAGTTTCAAGACATGCAAAAAGATCTATTGACATTCACAGGACGTCCTGCATGCTGGAAGTTGCACCCAAAGCTTCAGTGGTTTCCTGGGGTTTAAAGGCATTAGAAAATAAGCAATCTTTTTTAGGCTACGGCCCAAACCAAAAAGCAAGTAACTTCCATACATAAAACAGAGGGAGAAGAAAAAAAAATTTAAAAAAATCACTGAGCTTTCATAACAAAAGAATGAATAACAAATTCCATATACTTTTTTTTAATACAAAACACTCTCCCAGTTCTGTTACTGAAGACCACGATCATCCTCTGTACCCTTAAGTCAAGTGCTAATGAGCCTCCAAGCCTCGACTCAGCAACAGCGCTGGTGGGGAGCTACACCCGCAGCCTGACACTGGGAACACCAGGACACATAATCGGGGATTACAGCTACTTCTCCCGCTCTGAAATCTGCATGTACTACTTTTTTTTTTAAGCCAAACTGATTGTGAAGATATTATTTCTTATATTATTTCTTCTACCTTGTTCTGATCCTGAAGGTCAATCATTCTTGCCCATCCCACGACCTGCCCTGCAAATCAGTTTTGCTTTCTGTAACAAAACCAGTGAATAACGGCGTTTTCTTCTGCTCAGAGATATTTGACCGTCTTCCTTTTCATCAATCATTACCTTATCAGTCTCTTCACATAACCAAGTAACAAGGTCATAACTCCCCTTCACAAACTGAGACAGCTGTTTATAAAACAACAAAGATTAAGCATCCAGTCACTAAAGGAGAAGAGCTCCTGCCTTTCCTGGCCGTGCTGCAGCTGGATCACTCGACCACATCACATAAACACACTTTTATTGAATTAGATATCAGAAAAGACAGTTGGTGAAAGCTGGAAAATAGAAGAGACAGTCCCCTTATTTTGTCATTATATCAACAGCACATTATTAATGTGTGTTGTGAAGCCTGGTACAGTTTGTTTCACATTAGGAGCATTAAAATGCTGCAAATCTTACAGTATCACAACCTGTAACACTTTCTAAGCTCTGAAAATAATATAGTTGTCAGCGGTGATCCTCTCAAGAACCTACATTTACCATTTTTGCTGTTACTGCCAAAATTGGTAATTAATGTATGTAATTTTCCTCCTTGTGAGCAAATAGCTTTTGAAGTCCAATAGTCAGTAGAAATAAATTAGGTTTATTGGCAATGCTGACAGTTATTTTGAAATAGTGCAAAGTGAAGTAACTGTTTGAAGTGGTGAAGAGATTGTTCTTTAGCTGTCCCAAGGCTGGTTCATTACGCAAGTGCTAATGGTATCAAGCGCTATGTCTAGAAACAAAGCCAAGAAATGCAGATTCTTAAAAGAAGGCTTTTCACTGCATCTTCCACAATAGTGGCATACAAATTGGAAGAAATTTAGGTTCAAGTATATCTCCACTAAAAGGTCATTGTGACATCCAACCCGTACCACAGATCTGTTTTCCATGCTGGACAGGCCTGAAGGGATGACTGTCAAGGATGTGAGGGATGTTATCCATGCACTCTACAATGTAAATTCCATTTAAATTACCCACTGCCTTGCAAAACATTAGGTTTTAACAGAAACACCTTACAAAGAATGATTCATTTTATCAAGCAAGCATTTTACTCAGCATTATTTCAGAGCCAGTATAAACTGAAGTTTCTTTTATTTTTGCACCAAGGCTTTCCATATTAAGAGAGAGAAGCTGCTATAAACTCTCAGATAAAGTGTTATCTGTGACAGAAGCAGCACAGAAAAAAAAATCCAATTCATCACATTCACCCTTCATAAAAATTCAGCAATACACTAATTTTATCTTCTTATTTGTGCAAAACTTAACAAAAGTTCTGAACAGCTTGAGAAGTTCAGTAAATTTACCTATATTATTGAAAAACTAACTACAGTCTGTTCTGGTGTTGACTGAGACCAGTGAAGAGTCATCGTTCTAAAATGTATTTGCATTGCATAAACAAATTGATTAATTCACCATTGGGCTTTATCATCCTAAAACATCCTCTCTTCCATGTACAATCTGAAGAATGGCTTTCCAGTTCCAAGCATTGTGTTTCCTATAGTACTTGAAATATATCTTTTTTGATTTAGAAGCACTTCTCTAGCATATCGCAATGGACTCTCATTGATAGATGATAGCAGCGGTGCGTCAGAGCTGTGTAAGCATGGGATCATTTCTGCTACCTCCAGACCTTTCAGGCTTAATTTAGAAGTCTGAAGCTAAGCCTTTATCAATGTCAAAATTCTTGGATAAGTACATGCGCCAACTGCTGGGGGGGCACTGGGGACACCAGGAGGTCAGTGGTAAATTCACATTACGTTGTATCAATGCCTCCCAATTTAATCACTGGTTTCCAGTAAAGAATGTCAAATGAAGGTCCAGTCTGTATATTGTTAATTCCTTTCATCATGTGTCTTGTTACTATTTCAATGTAGAATTAGGTTAAAAGACTTTACAGTAGAATATTTGCCCAAGTACGCATCCTTCTGTCTGCTCCTGGGGAGGGGGGTGGGTGGGGGACCTTAATAAATCTGTTGCTACAAACTGAAGAACGTATTTGGAAAAACTCTAAATTGAAAGCATCAGAACATGAAACACTGAACATGAGTTAAAAAAAAATCAGTCCTTTATGAAAAATGTGCATGGTAGAGACACTATAAAACCAAGACACTTTAATATTAAATATTTAATATTTTGACCAACCTCAAACTGAATAAGCATGCAATTGTGGCCCCAAAGATTTGTCCAAGAAAAAAGGAAGAAAATAAGTGTATCAGAAAGTAATGTGTTTTAACAATTAAGTTCTATTCTCCATTAGTAGGAAAGCTACCCCTGATTATTGCTCACTCAGTCCCTACAAACAGGTGCTTCTTCTAATCTGAAGCTTCTTTCTACCCAAAGTCAGTGGTCTCAGTCACATACCACGTCCAAGCTGCTCTCACCACCGCTCCAGGCGGGGGCATACGAGCAAAGCTTTATGCATCCCTCTATAGCCTTTTATCATCCATTAGAGCAGCCTCAGTACCTGCCCAGCACCCAGGAGAGGCAGGAGTACCAGAAACATCTGAAAGTTTATATGTCCATTCTCCTTTCTTCCTTGAGAGCCATTTTGGGGGAGGACCTTGCAAATAAAGCACTGCTTCTGCTACCTGGGACTTGGCTACAGCTGCTGAGGCCAGTATTGCCACAGCCAGAGAAGGACTAAGGATCCAGGCCAATGAGTTTTGCCACAGAATTTAGCGCAATAGGATCACAGCCTCATAGTAGGTATTCGATCCAGATTTAAATGATATAAAATGTGTTTTCTGCAGAGATTGTATTATTACAGATTCCCTGTGAAGGCACTTATCCTACAGGAGGTGAAGACCTTCTGGCTTCTGTAAGCACGATTTACAGGCAGAGACCTTTGACAGCGTTGGGATTAATGCAGCAATACAAAACAAGAAAGTCTGTAGTTCTTAGTGCACAAATTAAAATGTACTGCACGCAGCACTTACGCTATTTTCTCTGAACAACAAAACCCCAAGCTTGATATGTTAGCTGGTGCTTTTAAAAGTGCCAGTTCCCCATTCAGTTTGCCAATAAACAAAAGTATGTTACAACAGTTTTCAGTTCACTAAGCAATCTATCACGCACAAGATTATATCACTAACGATATAATTACTTGTGCATATGCTAGCCACACACTTCCAGCAAGCAATTAGCCTAAACAAAAGTATTGTTTGAATAGGATCATGCCTGACTTATGCAGTACCAGGCTCTGTAAGTGTAGTTTTGCCTGAAATCGTAAGTGGTTTTCATTTGCTCTTAATCCCTGCCTCCTTCCCCCGCAACTCCAAATCAGAAACACATTTCACTTGATCACAGAGTTAATTTCCTTATCCAAGTAATATTTAAAAAAAAAGTAAATGTAAAAATAAAGAGGTCCACATTAAACCTGCCAACAAAAAAATAAAGGTATCAAAAAAAAACAAGTAAAAGAATTGAAAATATTAGAGAGTACCTAACATCACCTTCAGTTAAATTTCCACAAAACCACCAAATGATGCATTTTGTCTTCACACAGACTTACAAACACATGACTCTAAACTCTTTGAACATGATTTAAAACTCCTTGTTAACATCTCTAGGATTAGCATGGAGTACCACAAACCTGACCTCATAAGTTGTTACTTACACAAGATGTCCCAGCTAAGAGAATGGAACTACTTGCAGGATTCGAGTCAGTGGAATTTGGGTTATCTTAATATCAGCACAGTGGCTGAGTAAGGACCCCAATGTCAGTCCCTTACTCAGCTGAGGAGGAATATTTCTAACATAATGCTGAAATTCAGGTAGCCAAGTGTTAGCAGTTGCGCCTGCGGTGCTTAGACAAAATTAAGTCTATCAGCTCACCCTCAGGATACGCAAATGAAACCACCAGGAGCGTTTGTTGGTGGAAGGTTTGCATTGTAAAAAAACACCTGAAATAGTTTATGCTCACTGAAGAGCTTCTGTCATTCCAAAAAGAATCTTTAAACGAAAAGCTAGATATTCAATATGTTAAGTCTTTTTAATAGTTCTGAGTGCTTCTTCAGGGTATCAACAGAAATGTCATGTCAAAGTATAACACAAGTTTCTGGCTCCTTCTCAAAAGGAGAGTGCTGGAGCTTTCTGTACTCGGGTAACATGCGTGCCGCTAACTACAAATCTTACTCCCTTCTCAGGATTAGAGCTTGTCTTCACTGATGTGTTAATTTGAAATAAGTTTGTCCCTTACATGACTCATCTCTAAGCCCAAAAATGTCTAGCTCCATTTCACCGGTGATTTACATGCAAACTAGCTGGGAATGGACTGAAAAGGCTCAGAGTAGGAGCAGAAGCCAGCAAGCAGCTGATACCCAAAACCGGGCTGAGACTCACATACAGTTCCAGAGGCAGAGCCGGGAGGATGGCAATCATCAGCAGGTGGAGTGGGGAAACCAGGTCAGGGAAATTAGGGGAAAAATGGCTGTCGGCCCAGCTGGATCCATAAAGACAACTGTGCACAGAACAGTGTACTTTATATGATATGAAAAACTTACACAACTAACACAAACATGCTGGCTGACTACAACCCAAAAGGTGGAATAATAGGTTCCACCAGTTTATTTCTCCATTAATTTTTTAAGTGATCCAGATCTGGGGTTCCACTGCCTTTTTTTCTTAATTAACACTTTAAATACCATGCTTCTTTCTGCCCAGAAAAAGCAGAAGCCAAGCCAGAGTATTTCTTTGTGGAGGACAAGGCATATATCAGAATATTTACTTTCCCAATTTGGGCATTCACTTTATAGCAGACTTTTCCAGCAAACCCAAAGAAAGGCTAGTTATTAGAAGAGCTGTAACAGCCTCAGCCTCTGTATTACAACTTGCACATCTAGTTGAGAACAGACTCACTGGTTCCTACCTTACCGCGCACAGCTAAACACTCACAAGTCTGAAAGGGCAGATTTTCATTCTTTTAATTGCTTGCTGGGTGTTTTCAAGATGCCCATATTCACCACCCTTCCTGACTGCATTTTTTTTTTTTTTAAAACATTTGTTTAGAAACACTACATTTCTTTGCCAAGACTGGACTACGTGCCATATGTCTAATTCCAGGATCAGGATGTCCTTGTCATGAGTTTAAACTAGTAAACATCATAAAATTTAGAAGGAGCAAGCTCAGCTAGGAAGCTAACTGGTGAAGCAAACATTTCCCCAACGAAAAGAAGATAACCTCTTTTTCTTTTTTCTCTGCTCCCCCCCCACTCCAAAAGCTGTCTCTTTCAGCCAAGCAATCAAAGTGGGAAGGTACTTCAAACATATTCAGCCCAACCAAGTTTTCACCGCTGTCCTTGTTGGTGGTCCGTCATATGGAATGGTTTTAATACTTGGAAGCAATACCTTAAGTGTCAGAAAACAAGAACATTTTATTTCTGCAAGAAAGCTTTCCAGTACTACTAGTATTCTGGAAAAGAAAAAAAATTCCTTGTAGCAGATTAAAAGGTGAAAAGCCAAAAGAAATCAGAAAGAAAACTAGGAAACTATTCCTTATGGCAAGGTTGAACTTAGATCTCAAAGTTGGGGGAAGGGCTATTACTTATATATTTATTTTAAAACTCATTCAAGAATGATAGGAGAGGAGCATATTTCTTCCAGTCTCAAATTTCTAATGGCAAATGAAGACTCTGGCTATGCATCAAAATCTATTTGGTACTAAGTTAGATTTAAATTACATTGACTCAGTAGAATTTTAGAAATGCGGTACGCAATGCCCTGATGCAAGACATAGCTTGCTGAACCATGCAGGAGCTGTAAGAAAATGCTCGATGTAAACATTTCTACGTTTCTGTTCTTTGGGACCCCTCAAAAGTATTCTCTTTGAATCACTGTTTTTCTTTTCCCTGAAGATAAAGCAGTAAATGTGTCAAAACTATAACGTACCATTCTGTCCAGATGTCACCTCAGTGAATAAAGGTGGCAGTATCTAATCAGCTCTTACAAGGTATTTTCTTCTATACTCATAGAGGGGGTAAAAAAAAAAATAAAAATGATATATTCACTGAATTTTGAAAATATCTAGCCAGAAGCTTTCATCTGCATGTAATTCCTGAGTACACACATAGCAACTGAATATGCAAAGGGGTTAGTGCAATCCTGCACAAAAATGAGAGCACAGTCCTGCCAGATTAAACCAGAACAAAATGTACTATCTTGCATGTACAACATGAATCCATATGTAATTTTGCTGGGCTAGAACAGAGTACAGTGTGTTCCCATTAATATTTACTCATCTTCCATTTCAAACTGTAAGCTAGTCTTTTCAGATAGCAAATACTTTTGAATATTTAAGTAACAGCTAGTTCTATTTTACTGAGATTACTTACTAACAAAGGAATGACTGATCCTGATTAAACTGGCTCCCTGCTTGAAAAATATCACACACAACAGCCAAAGAAAACCCCTTTGAAACATTCCTGTGTTTGGAGGATGTAAGGAAACTAATCGTGGATCACGACGATGATGATGCTGCTATATAAAAATGATATCCATCTATCCCAACAAACTGGAAACGTTATTGGCCTGGGTATGGGGAACAGTGCAAGGGTGGAAAGGCACACTTGGGAAGATATGGAAGGATCACTTTTCCTGCAAGGGCCTCGTCATCTTGCTGGCGACCCAAAAGAACAGAGGTTGTGACCCACCCTCTTCTCCCACCCCGTGCCACAGTCTTAGGGGCCTCTCATCCCTTTTAGCTGTTCTGCTCCCTTCTGTGAATACAGACAGAGGTATGACCTTCACAGCAGATTGGATAAGACCCATCTCTTGTTTTGTTGGGGTCAAGTGCACAAGGTTATTTCAATTTTCAACTAAATTAATGTGACTTAGGACACAGAAACACCAGGACTCTGTAGGGATGCCCATAGGACAATTCCGGCGCTCAGGGAAAAGGAAGGAACGTATTTCCCACGGGGCAGCACCCCTTCACAGTGAGGCAGGATAGAAAGCAAATTGCTAAAATTGAATTAAGGTGTGTGAGAGGATGCTACTGCATTATTTTTTTTTTTATTATTATTTTATTATGCGGTAACCTTCCTGTACTGATTCCATTTCCATGTTGGATACATTAAGTAATCGAAAATTGCCTTTCAATGTACATAAATTCCTCTCTTTTTATTCACCTGCATATCCTTATCACAACTTATCACAACCTTATCACAACCACATATCAAGCCTACCCATACCAGCTTACAAAAATGCAAGAAGTTATCTTCAAATCAAAGATTTTCACCCTCTGGTTTAAGTCTTCCGTCCATTCACAGAGTAAATGTCACATGAAAGAGTAGAATGAAACACAGAAAACAAGAAAAATTCAAGTTTTCTGGCTCAGTTTGACCACATGATAAAATTGAGTTTTGTATGAACATTTCAGCAAAGGCATAAGTAAATTATAACTGTACATTATTACAATTCTATTAGGATTAAGGAGGAAAAAAATCTTTCTATTTACCAAAGAACTCTTGGTTTACTCACAGGAAGGTAAACTAGAGATATAGATCAGTTCCCATCTGCATTCAATGTATTTATGTTTTAATAAATAATGCTTAAGGACTTAATTTCCTTTCAAAAGAAACTACTGCTAATGCAGTTTTTATTTTCAACGTTCTGATGTTTTAGCACCATTTTGAGTTCCAAGATTTCAAACTTAATTTCCCACTGCTCACTAAGTGTCTGGGAAGAGCAGGCTTCAAAGCTGAATCGCATTTATGAAAGAACAGAAGCTGACGATACCCCAGATCCAATTCAGATCCCAATGGAATTAATGGAAAACTTCCCATCAAATGGAATCAAGCTAGGAACTGGCTTCTGTATTGAGCTATGCTGGTATTTGAGGTTTTGAGGAGGGATTCATTTTGTTTGTTTTTTTTAAATCAGCTGTGCTATTCACATGGTCCGAACAGTCCATTCAAAGACTCAGACTCTCTGTTATATCTGACTTATCTTCTCTAAGATGTGCTCCATTTAATGGAAACTATTTTGATCAAAGTGTATAACCTTTATAGCATTTTTCACCTACTGTCATTAAATACCACCTGAGTTGCAGCTGCATTTTACTGTCCTGTAAGTTATCGCTTTCCCAGGTGTTTGGTCCAGGAACAACTTATCCAAGTACCTTTTCTGTTGATAATCAAGACCCTCTAGGGTAGCAAAAGTGTGATTCATTGTAAACATATTTCAACTAAATTCAAATAATATACAGTAGCTCAGCATGCTTTCTACTGTATCTTTCCTGCTTCCCTCTGTCTTCCGAAAAAGATACTCAGTCTAAAGCTTTAATAAACTCACCTCAGTTCTCTTTAGAGTAGCTATGAGCAAACTGTTTTTTTCAAAGTAGCTCCTGTAATGAGACCATCTTTCAAAATAAAGCTGCCAATCACTTGACAGACCCATACCTTGTGACTGCGGGGCAAGTTTGGCTCTTCTCTCACTTTTACAGGGAGCGTTTCCGAACAAATTCCCTCCTCTTACATTAAGAAACGTACTGTAAGTGTCTATGAATGTAATTCAGACAGTTTTGATGTGAAGCTCAACTGACTTCTGGAACACATTGTGTTATGAGTAAATTTCCACAGCATGCCACACATTTCCTAGGTTTACTTTAGATCTTTTGCCAAGATTAACAGCATTTCTTTCATGTTGCTTTCTTTACATTTATATCTATATTCCATGTTTAACATAATGTTTCTATGGGTCTGGAGAAAGCATTAAAGATCTTTAACTTCAAAATACATAATTTGTTGCTTTCTAAACATTCTGCTTCATCCATTATTACACTTTGCATTTGTTTCTTTATAATTCACTCAACCTTCCCTTCTGAAAACTTCACGAACTAATAAAATGTGCTGACTTTTCACAAGCTGGGAAATGCAAGATCTGCCTTATACTGATTTATCCATTAAATAAAACAATTTTGGACAGGTCAAACAATTCACAGAAAAGACAACCAACTCTAATTCTACACATTTTACAGAACTAACTATAAACATCTATTAACACATCACTAAAACATTGTTGCTTTCGTCTCTACTACATCCTAATAATATTTGCCTTAAGTGGTTTTGATCTATTGTTAAGATTTAGTACCTTAATTTTCATTTCGTATAGTTTGTTATCATTCAATTTGCCATAAATTTGATGTGTCTTCAAAGATAACACACACTTTGTATCTCAATTTGTTTCACAGTAATCTATATCTCAGAGCGACATGAATGTGACAATCTCTACCATTTCCACATATGGCATACTGACCTGGTCATCGTAACGGTAAGTGAGGAATTGCTCTCCTGTGGTATCCTCAAGAAAACTCCCCTGTGGAGAAAGTGCAAACTCAGGCAAGAAGTATGCACCTTGGGATTGCTCTGCTCTTGTCTGTAAGAGATTCAGAAAGGTCACATTACAGCTACTACAAACACAAGTCAAATTTTAAAAAAACTATGCATATAATTACAAAGACTAGACATGAACTTCTGGGGGGAAAAAAAAAGTGATGTGCTTTCAGGCACAGTATTTCTGGGTGGATACTTTGCTACAGAGGTCTGGGGCGAGGACATGCCAAATGCTTACAGGCATCCAAAACCAAACAAGATGCCTCAATAGCAGAATTACCTATTAATCAAAAAGATATCATTTCTGGTTATCGACCATCACTGCTGAAAGACACTGTGAAAACAACACTGGAAAAGCAACATTAAGTTACACTTTCTTTTTCCTTATACACTTCCCTAGACAGTTACCGGCTGCTGCAGATAACAGGCTTTTGGTTAAATACAGTATATTTATTCTTACAGGAAGATACGGAGACATAGAATCATGGAATAACTCAGCTTGGAAGACATCTATCTTGAGAGCTCATCTAGTTCAGCCTCCTCAAAATAGGGTAGCCTATGAAACCGTGACACGGTGAACTACTTTCCTATCCTGGAGGAAGATAGCACTGCAAAGAAGAAATCAGAAGGGAGTGGGGAATGACTGAACACCAGGCAGTGGTCCACATTAGTTCTGTGCGCTATTCAGAACTGGTGAAGAGCATTTGAGAACAGACCGGGAGAGGTCGAGGGCCCATTTTGAGCTACAGTGGAGCTAATTCTGGCAGAATCAGAGTCAGTACCTCCAACTGGGCTGTCTGACACCTGAGCCTTTATTAGACAAATGGCTTTGGCTTAACTGACCCATGCATGTTCAGTAATGATAACACACCTGAAACGCTCCAGACTTGCTGAGCACTTGCTGGTTGAATACCCTGTCATTGCATAGTTGGTCTGAAGCATCCCAGATACCTAGCAAACCTACCGCACAGACTTGTAGGACCTTATCCCCACTACATGGTAACTCTGCCCTGAGAAGCTAATCGGTTTGCATACTAGAGAGAGCGAGCAATCATCTTTTGAACGCAGAACATCGAGTCCCGCTGTGGCAGGGAGAGAGCAGAAAGGGCGAGGAGATGGAAATTTCACCCTGGAAGGGTGAAACCTTTCAGGGAAGAAAACAAGGCCTGAAACATACAAGTTACTGCTGGACATCTCCCAAAGAGTCAACTTAAATGGGGTTTAATTAAACTGTTTGTTGTATTTTGACATATACATAGTAATTTTACATGGAAGCTAGCAGTTCCCATCATCTGGTTTCCAGACTAGAACTGTTAGAACTGTACCAAATCTAGGTGTGTAATCTAGTGCCAGATAACGAGATTTCAGAAGTAATCCACATAATTTAACCAGTTTGTGGAGGAAAAGGAAGGCAAGACCTTCTGCAGATTCTCTCTTGCAGTAAGTTCACTTTCTGAAGCTCACGATTTATCTCGTAAAAAGCAGATGACGTGTCACTCACAGTACGGGTCTGGAGAAGCTTACGTTGCTTTTGCTTACTCTCTTCTGCAAAGCAGCTGTCAGCTTCTCAGACTGTAAACCCCATCATTCGTGACAGCATTAGATTAACAGACTTGTTTTAAATCAAGCGATCTTCATATAAACTAGAAATAGCTTGCAAAGGACATGTCTAGACTAGGGTAAAAGGTCATATTTTAGCATGCAAGACCGAACAAGATTTTAAAGAGGATTTTTTCATCAGGCCTGCATAAGAGTAATTCACGTTCGCATCATGTTATCATGACATTTCTATAAAGCCTTTTACAGCAGCGGTCTCACTTGTATGCTTTAGCCAACTGACTTTATTTATGCAGAATTAAATCATAAAATATGGAGAATAAATCTACATTTGATAACAGTAGTTTCCCCATAAAGCAAGCAAGAGAGGTCCAGTTATGCTTCATGCTGAATCCAAGCTGGCTGCAGCCGATGCAAACCCTGACATGTTGAGCATAACCCAGACATGAAACCGGCTGACATAATCTGGCATTTTTCCCCACCGGTTTCCATGGGCTATCGATAGATCCTATGTGAGGGAATATGGCAATGATGTAATCCTATGATTTCAGCACAGGACTAATGGATAAGAGATATGTGCTCTAAATCTCGAGTGGCCTGGGTTAAAGTACTTAACGTTTCTACCTCAGTTTCCCCAGATGTAAAACACCATTACAACACCACCTGACCTATATTAATGGTGTATTGTAAAGTTTAGTTTATATTTGTAAAATACTTTGGAAGAGAATAGCGTTAAGCGCTAGCGATTTATAACCATATTTTTGAAAGAGCTGCCTAATTTACAGACAGAAGAGAATCCAAATTATTCCACCACACTTTAGATAAATGTACATATCACACTCTTCCCTAATTTCCCATAAACAGATTTGTCAGGAGGATATGTAGCGATTAACTTGCTTGGGTTTCTCATCTTTATAAGCTAAACATTTAAAATAGAAAGTCTTTGGACATTCATCAGTATTATGCTTTGAATATAAAAGATGCCAACATTTGAAGCTGAAATAACAATTTAATAAATATGACATGAAAAACTAAGGGCTTCTCTCGCACACATTCAATTTTTGTATTAAAAGCTAATGAGGAGCTAGCCACTGGCGAAGCAGAAGAATGCTTGCTAGATTAAGGCAAGCAAAATCTGGCTTCCAAGCGTGGAAAAATTCAACTTTAAAGATGAATGTTTTATAAGATTACACAGGAGGTTACAATGGAAACTGATCTGCTAACTACAGCAACAGGTACTGCTACCTACATAGTATAGCTAAAGTAAGGAAGAACGCAGCAAAGCATTTAATTAAAAATCTACTAGGAACACACTATGAGTTGACATGGCAAATCGATATTGAAACCAAATAATTGCAGCTGATAAACAACCCAAATCAAGAAGTTCATTTAAAAAAAAAATAAACATCAGAGCTTCAAACGCTCAGAGTCTCCTTTCATAGAATTATAGAATTGTTTGGGTTGGAAGGGACGTTAAAGATCATCTCGTTCCAACCCTCCTGCCATGGGCAGGGACACCTCCCACCAGACCAGGTTGCTCAAAGCCCCATCCAGCCTGGCCTTGAACACCTCCAGGGATGGGGCAGCCACAGCGTCTCTGGAAAACTCCTTTGTATCAAGTCAAAGTAGCAAAAAAACCCTTTTTCTCCTCTAGATATAGATACCTTCAAATAAGCTGCATGTGTCCAATGTACTTTCACTCATCTATCGTACTGAACACAAAATGTACTGTTTCCACTTAGTCCACTTTATTCCCCACTGACAAATCTACCAATGTTCCTTGTCAGGCTTTTAACATTTCTATGTGCACTTTTGCTTAAACGTAATTGAAATTTCAACAGTTTGTGGGTTTATAGTATATTTGAGATCATCTCTGAATGACTTAGCTAATCCAATATAAATTCACGTTTTAAACTAAAGACTGCAAGTTTCAGAAAACAATTACATTTCATGCTAGTGCTTTAAGTCTGTGTAATGGCCGGTTTAACGTTAATAGCTTTAAGTTAAATGTGTCAAATCGTAAGTACACTTAAAATTTAGAACAAGCATTTTAAACCAGCTTTTACGATCTTAAGAATATGAAGACAGTAGAAAGTGATAATGTAGCCAAACCAGATATAATAATAACTGCATAAAATTCATTTAAATTAATATATCAGGTAGCAAGGAAGCACGTACTACCATAGTGACAAAGAAGAAAATTTGAAAGTTGGAAACAGATCGGTATTTGAAAATCGTTCTAGGTATCACTTAATCAGAACATGTAAGTTATTAGTCAGAAACTGAAAAAACCCAAGGTCTTCCATGCTACATAATTCCACCTGTGTGATCAAGGAGAACTATCCTGATAAGTAGATAACATATGTAGGTTCTGGGGAGTGTGCAATGGCACTGTTCTTACTCAAAGGGTTATGCTCTGAGCACAGCTTTGATCTCACGTTGTGATTGCTTCCTCACTCATCACTCCCCATCCAAGTGCTTAAAGACTAAATTACCCTTCCACTTTCAATTGCAGAAGACAAAATGAAGAGCTTATATCCAAGCCTCCGATTTTTAGATCTCCCTCCACCGAGTTGCAGGTTATCATTTTTACTGCTGCCCGATTTCACTGCTCTCTATGCCACTCTGACTAGAAGCAGCTGCCCAAGTTGAAGTTGCTGGATTTGCTGATTTCAGATCTTATTTTACTACTGAAAGTACGAGGGATGATTACTGAGTGCTTCCCACCCAATGCTGACTTTAGTAAGTAGCATGGCCGGGTAGGACTGAATAAAAATGCAGATAAAAGTGGTGTGCAGGACCGAATGCCTACAACAAAGCATATCTGCAGGAGGGGCTTATTTGACACTGGCTCTAATCAATCCCATGGACTGAGTATCTCTTAGTGACTGAGGCACAGTAGGTGTGCTGCTGGGGCACATCTTCCAGTTCAGCTCGACGAAGAAGGAATCCCTTTCTGACACGCTCTGAAAGCACTACACAACCCAAACTACTTTAACTGTTCTTTTCCTTGATAGCCAAGATTCATATTAACTACAGCCATCCAACTCACTTGTAATTACCAAATCAGAGCAATTGCTAAAATGTAGAGTTTCCCTATGACTAAAAGTTACAAATATTAATCAGTGGTCATTCCTTCCAAGGTAAAGATTAACAATTTCATCCAAGGATTTAAACTGTTATTGTAATTTCAGATAAATTAAAAAATGTAGTTTAGTCTACAATTCTCAGGGATCATTTAATACAAAGGCTATGACAAAGTTCAACTGAACCTCATAATAACATGTCACTATTCTATTTAATCATAGCCACCAGGAGACTGGAAAGTAATTGTTCCGTATTTATATATAAACAGCAGCAGCTTTAGAAAGTGAGCTTTCTGCTAGGTCTGAGTTGTGAAGGTCAAGAAGATGAGAAAACAGAGATGGAATGTCTCAAAGAAATTACTTGAACGTAATTAGAAATAAAACACTAATCTTTCAGGCACAGAGGAATTTTTAATTTTAGAGTTTCTTGGCACCAACAACCACATTAAGAGAAAAATAAGAACTGTGCTCCTATGTACACTTCTTAATGCAAATCAGCATTACCCAGACTTAAATCGGTCATTCCCTAACTAAGCCTGTGTGCTTGCTAAAACTGGGAGCATAATGAGAACAAACTGTTTTGTGTACTGAAGAAAATGAAAACTTCAAAATTATCTATTTTAGATGCCAAAGATGACAAAATACCACACTCTTCCTGAAACTGCCTCAATATCCTGTTTTTAAAAAGAGGAACAGACAAAAGATAAAGGTCCAGTCACCCAAAGCTTTATAGTTATGCACAACTACACTATCCTCCCCAAAGTAAATTCTATAAATAAAGACCAGCACAGTGAAGGTAGTTTGCTTCCCACAGTTTTGTGGCTCTTTTATTAGTTCTTGTTGGAAGGGGAAAATTGGGCAGGGTCTTGAGAGTGTTAGTTTCCAAAATCGCTGTTTTAGGGAAAAAGATGGGAAAAGCAGATAAAGTGAGAAAAACTCTCTGCATTCTTAATGACTTGTAAATACATGTTTGTCAGATTAATATGCGTGGCAAGTCCGATCATATACCAAAATGTGTGCCTTCTGATTTAATTCAAGTTAAATATCTGTCTACTAAGCTGCTGCAGCATATGATTTACGCCCCAGGGAAGTAATATACCAGCTAAGTAGCAGTTCAGTTTAATGGATTTTCAAGGACTCCAGTACAAAAATGCCAGATAGAGCGTAGCACTCCAGCTTCATCACAACAAGAAGCAGCGTGTTAGCAGATAAACAAAGCCGCATTAACAGTTCAGAACTTCGGATCTCTCCAGAACAAGCAATCCTGATGAATAAATATCTAGTAAGACTCAGATTAGCTTTTGACATGGCCGAGATTTACAAAAACAACTTCCTAATGCTAGATGCAGGGAAACATTTAAAGACCCTGCAAGTGAACTGAGTTTCCACAGAGGCTGCCAGCAGCTCAGCATTTTCGGAGACCAGGCCAATAATTTAATTATTAATATTAAACTAAGAGGCCAACATTTCAAATCAGGATTAAACTATAAACATAATTTCTTCTTAAAAAAGAAAAAGGACTGAGCTGAACTGATGAAAGCCAAGCACTTCTTCATAAAAGAACCCCGAAACACTGAAAATGACTCTCAGGTTTCATCAGGGAAATAAGCGAGAGGACGAGACAACCTGAAAGACTGAATCAAAAGTTCTTCCAGGGATAGAACTCAAGTGTGACTCAAGGATTGTTTTCACACGGTGGATGTTTCTGTATTAAAGGCAAACTTCAGACCTGTCTGATTTCCGCCCCAATCCAATGATTTTTCCTCTCATGTCTCATTCTAGACCTGTTTAGAACATGGAGAAATAAAACAAGCTTGGGAAAATGTGACTGTAAGTTGAAGATACGTACAAAGATAAGCGAAAGACAATTCAGAAGTATTTTGCATAAGCCACCTATTGATGACACAGTAAAATGCTGTCAGCAAGCAACTTCGAAACTGAAAGTTCAGCAATTGCTTGAATAGTGTCCACCATTGAAAACTGAATTTAAGCTATAACTACAACCATATTCACAACTGCAAGAAAGCTAGTGCCTACATCATCTCTGCTGCTCAAACCAAGCCCACCTTGAGCCCATTCAAGCACTAGGAGTCATTCCACTGACGTGGATGTGCTTAAGATCATGTCATTAAAGAAATAGTGCTCAACCTAAACCTTTTTTCGTGCTGTAGGTTTGTACAACTTAAAGCCAACACTGAACACAAGAAGGATAATGGAGATAGTAATTTAAAACCAAAATTATCTTTCAGTCTTTTCAAAAGGATATTTCTACCGAAATTTTTCTTGATTAAATATAAATACATTTTCTTTGGCATGGCTTGGGCTGCAAACTGAGATCGACACATTTTGAAAGTCTTTTTCTGTACCTTCTAAAATTTATACTAGTGATTAAGCTTTTGGATATTTATCAACAACTACTTATTTTTACTCTTGCTATGGTCTGGCTAAAAGATTAAACTTTTAACTGAAAGGCTGCAGTAATATTTAGCCAAAATCTCATTTAGTTTCAAAACCCAGCTTAAATATCAACTCTGTTTCATATTTCCAAAAGAAATATGAACCCTGGAGTTTTCCTTCTTCCAGTGAAGCTGCTTCTAAACTCTGTGTTCCGCCGACTCTGCCTTCTTTCCAAAGGATTGATTTGGTCTGCCTAATATTTGCTTTCAAATGAGCTGCACTAGCAGACTGAAGTTTCTCCCAATGATATCAATGGCAAAGTTCCCACCGACATCCTTACAGCACCAGAGCCCGAATACACGTGCAGCAGGACAACATCCCTATTAGGACTGGGACTAACACTATATACTCAATGCTCTCTAGCACTGCATAAATAAGAGCCAAGGTGAAAAATACAGCACTCAGGCGAGATGACCCTAGAGCAGTTCATTACCAATCACTGTCAGAAAGTTAGTGACTGTGGATCAGATTCTGCTTTCAAAATATGCAGTGCCCAATTATTTCCCCAAGTCTTTAGTTTAGCCTTGGGGGAATGGGCACAACAATATTTAGAGCCAACTTAAAAGCAATTTTATAGCATATGGGTAAAACACATACTATAAAATCTGGGTATTACTGTTACCAGTGAGAGTAGAGTTTCACATACGAAGTGTACAAGCCTATTCTTAAGAACAAGAAAAAAGGTTTGCAAAGATATGGATTTACCAGTAGAGAGAGAAGAAACGAGATAAAAAAAATACAGTGATTTTAATCCCTGTCCTCTGTTTGCCTGCCACGGTGGTGGTGCTACTTATATTATTCCCAGCATAGCAGGATGTCTAATTTCTGTCTCCTTATTTAATGCAGCTTCTCAGCATCTGTACGTCAGTGTCAGAAGGCTGAGAGGAGCTGGCAGCATGGTGAGAAGGGACTGTACCTGCTGTATGGAGGGAAAGGAATTCATTCTTGAACTCGTATCTCCTGTATGCAGGATAGTTAATATTTCATTAAAAACTTTTTTAAAGTCTTGCGAGCAAGACAGACATAGGTGACTGAAGTCTTTAAAAAGATTTTTTTTTTATCCCTTCTTCCACCATATGTTCCATTATTCCAAACAAAACCCTCTTTTTATTTTTTATTTAGTAACCTAGTAATTGATAAAATTTTTGTCATAAATCAAGTCCTTTCAGCATTATTGCAGCATGTTCTCATGGAACTCTGTCATTGAAGGTTTTTTAGGTTCCTTACAATCTCCATTGGAAAAATATGCTACAAAAGTACTGTCAGCATCCTTAGCAAAAAAAAAATCAGGATAATCTGTAATTTTTTTTTAAAGTTATGTTTCAGTGTCCTTTATCATTAACATTTATCATGGTGAAAGAATATTTTTTTTTGACAAGCTGCTAACAACTGCATGGACTCATTTGCAGGAAACAATCTTGCTTTTTTATCTATGGACACTACTGCAGCTACAGTAACATACTGGAAGCATAATTTTTGAGGAACAGCAGATTTACTAACAAAAGGCGAAAAAGGAGCATAGTTTAAGGCTAAGTATGACCACTGTCAGAGACAGTAGAATTATAAAGCCCAACAAATCAACACATGCACTGAATGAAGGTTCATATTGCTTAAGGAGCAAAATAAAGAACAAAATGAAATGAGAAAGGATACGGTGCGATTCCTTCATTGAGCGGTAGGAGCCTCTATCATGGAGGGGCAAGCAAGACTCCTTAGTAGCTTTGGTAGGCCATGCATTAACACAGACCTTAGGATTATTCAATAATAACACGAAAAGTTTGATGGTTGCAGGCCACATGAGGTGAATGAGAGGCTGTAGCAGGCTATGGGCTGCTTTACCAGTGAGACAAATAGCACCCAATACGCCTGCAAGGGCAACATCACCCTTTTCTAATAAATTACTTCCTTCTGACCCCTTTCCCCAGTATCCAGACTGGATAATTGTTCTAGTAATGCTAAAGAAAAGGTACAAGAAAGGTGTGAATGCTTTAGATGCAACCAAGAGCTGCATCTGAATGAGAAGCCTCCCTAAAGCTAACATAAAGCAAGAATTTGGGCAGGTGAAACTTCTTAGCACCATTTCATAAGCAATTCTGCACAGCGCTTGCAAAACACCCCTTTGTTCTCATTTGGCCACAGTGACGTGACTGCAGGATTCAGGACGTGAGGAACAGTATCCTCAGCTAGATGTGACCAATCGTTCTACGTGCAGGTTTAAACCCGCCAAGGAAGACAATACAGGTGGTGAGCAATTCACTTATTTATATGTGAGCAAAATGGGACCTATCACATAGTTGGATATTGCAAAAAACTGTTAGGCACCATCAGATAAACAGGCTAGTGATGAGAAAAAGTAGGATACAAGACTTTACACAATACTTAGTTCCTATACAGTATATTTTACAGAGTTAGAAAATACACCGAGTTCTTACATACTATAGTATTATAGTACTATTTATCGAGAGATCTCATATGACTCAAATTTGTCATTATCCTCATTTTACAATGGCTGCTCTCAGGAGAGTCTGGTTAAGAATGACATGGGACTCCTGACTCAGATTTTCCTGATTCTTTTTAATTTAAATTATAACATTAATGTTATGATATGTTAGTGTGATTATTTGTATTTAATTTCCTTTTGAGTTTTTTTCTTTAATAGTGATATAATTTGAACTGACATGGTAACATGCTTCTCATATACTTCAGTTGAAATTGTGCCTAAGGGCAGTGAAATTCTCATCCATAAGCTGTGTAAGGAAAAAAACCTCTGGCGCTCAGAAGCCAAACACCTGCTAGAACTAGTGGCGGATCCAGATTTTTAAGAGAATTCCTGTTGCATAATGAAAACACAAAGGAGGGAAATGTGTGGGGCAATGGAATGGTATTAAAACCACAGCACTTGGGGGAGGGGAGGGAAGAATCCTCAACCATTGTATACTTCAGAGCTAAATACTGAAGACCTTGACATGAAGGATGTTCACAAGCGCAATTATAAACAGACTTCTGTAATGTGGGGAAGGCTGAACAGTGACTCTATCGTATACCGCAGGGCACTGCCATGCCTTTCATTGCTAATAACAGGGAGTTTTCTCCCAGGGCTCAATCTCAATCCATCTGCTTCTGGTTCGGGTGGCAGGGGAAAATTGGCAAATATTCAGCCCCAAAAACGCCTGCCCTCGCACGAGTAATTATTCTTCATTGCATACTGTATATGCAAAGCTGTCATCAGCAACAGCATGGTGTTTATCATGAACTGAACAGGTAGATGAAATGTATGGAATTGCTCTGCTACTGTAAATGACTCCAAATTCTCCTAACAGAAATAGACATGGAAACAGGCAAACTCTCAGCCACCAAGAACTGGAACAATTTCCCCATAAAGAAATACATCTTTGGTACAACTATTTGGAAGATCAAACGGCCCAAGACTCAAGTAGGAGAACCAAAAGACCATGCAACTAAGCAACTTTGACATATTAGGAAGATCGAAAGTTTCTGACAATCGACATCTACCATCACAAAACTTCTCAATGAATGAAACCTGTAAATGCCATATAAACAGGTATAATCCAGTAATATGAAGAATAAGGTGGCAAGATCCCTCTTCAGAAACGAGCCAAATCAGTTCACTGTGGGATATATAAATACCCCTCTAAAAAAAGAACATACTTATGTCATACACACAAAGGTCACTCAGCTATACTAAAATAACAAAAACTAAAATAACACAAGACGCAGGAACAATCTTTATTGATCAGCAGTGTTTGCTGACCTACTTCAGTGGCTTTCACAAAGAATATATACACACAGATAAGGCTGTGTAAAGGCTTGTGCACATACAGATTAACAGAGCAAAATTGCTCAAGTAAATGGAGAACTGTCCTCTGTGGCGCCAGAACTTCTCTTGTACGTTCCAAAGGCACCAATATGACCTGCACAACACCAGACACAGGACCGGGTGAGGAAATTTCTCTGCAGCAACTTCATCGCTTCTTTTTTCTAAAAGATGCGGTCAGTTTAGAGTGCATCAAGGAAAAGGGAATATACCTAATGCATGCATTATTTCCACATTTAATTACCTTCATCGCTAAAATGCCATATATTTTTGCTTTGAATTTGCCTGGCTTCGGATCTAGGCCTTTAGATTGGCCTATAGGGTTTTCCTGTGCTATATCACACTGTCCTTTATTATCAGAAATAATTTTATCCCTTTTCCTCAAAAAAAGCTGGCAGAGGTCGTGTGTGGTGGCCTAAGAGCACCCACAAATGACCAAAATACTTATAAACACACTCCCGGTACTGCTGTGCCATGGAATAGGAGGGTTTGGGCTAACACCGTTCTTCATCCACCTTTTTCAGCGGAGCACTGAGAGCGCCTGCAACCATCTCGTCGACATACCTTCAAAGAGAGGCCGGGGGAGACAGCGTCCCAAAATTCTAGTTACAAAGACAGACCACCCTGAATACGAGTGTAAATAATCAAAATGGTTCTCCTCCCTGTTACCTCTAGCTGATGAATCCTTTCTCACCTGAAAAAAATTAGCCTGTAGAGAATGCCACGGCCAGATGTTCACTCTCAGGCTAACTTATGATTTACAACAGCTCAGCACCTGAATGTGTCTAACACATGGTGAGGAAAACGTGATTTTTTCCACTGCTAGTTTTCCACCACTTCTGATAATTTGAGTGATATTAACCCAGTTCTTCGCCTGCTCTTCTTTCTCCATTGCATTAAGCCCCTTTGCAGGGTTTGCGGACTGAGCGGCTCAGCACACTGACTCGGTCAGGCACATTTTCACAATAAGGAAGCAGTTAAATGGTCATGGCTCTGCTCTAGGAATGTTGGTTTAAGGCTATTAATAAGGCACATGAGGTGAATGCCTTTCAGCCAAGCCAAGCGCCCTCCACATGCGCACACCTGTTTCAGCATGATTTTAAAGAGAAATTCCCGAAAGAAACTGTTCACAGCACGCAGTCTCTAAGTCCAACGCATTTTTGCAAATACTCTGGAGCTTTTAAGCTTTTTGTGCTTTACTGATGTCAGGAATACGGATATGCCAACCACCAGGTAAAGCATGCTACTTCCTAGTAAGCCATTTTTCCCTAAGAAATTATCTTTGTCTTACTAGCGTCTCTGTTGTTATCATCTACCACTTTGAGATCGTTGCGTGACTTCCAGCATCTTAATCATTCCCACCTGATCTTCTGCTGCTGAAATGCTTTTCCAGACCCAGGCCCACTGTTCCAACACTGCAGCTCACTTCTCCAAGCATGCACCCACACGGTTATGTATTTAATTTAGCCTCATTTAAATCTCAGATTAAGTATTCCCTCAGTCCAGTGATGCCAGTCTCGTTATCTTTGATCTATCCATTTTCTCATTTCCTCTTAGTTTTTCTGGGGAGACAGGGGGTGGTTGTTCTCCAAGTGTAGTTTGCCTTTGTCTCTTGCCAGTGAAAGCATCTCAAGCAGGGCAAGGTTTTAACTGTGTGCTGTGTTGAGCCAAACACACTGTCCAGCATTAACAAAGCAAAAGCTGACTAGAAAAAGGTCAGCAAGTGACCAACAAGCAAATAATGTAACAAAAGAAGCAGAAGCACCCCCCAAAAAAGCAAAGTCTCCAAATCAGAAAAGACTAAATATGAAAGAGGACCTACCATTAATCTGAGGATTGTCCTTCCTGGTCACAACTCATCTGCTAGCATTAACTGACGGTGTTTCACACACACGCTTACTAATAAGCCACCACTAAGATAACTACGCTTTAGCTGTAGAAAGGCAGAGCAATTAAAAGCTCCCATGACAGGCACTGCAGGCATCTGTTCACTGACAACTTTTAAGACTAATGGTCATTAGTTTAATGACTCTCATTTTTGTTCTTCTACATGATGTGTACAGTAATTCTGCAGGACTGATATGGTGAAGGGGAAAGGGCTCTTACTGAGGTGAGAAAAGATAAACACAGGATCTGCTGCTGGAAAAAATGAAATAAATCCTCCGAATGAACTGGAATTGCTGAAATGTTAAGAGACACAGCTGAGCAAGTCAGACAAAATGAAAACAGAAACTGCTAATTCAGACCAGGATGCCTGCTCTTATAGGGATTGTTTCAACACTACGACTTTATCACCCATTTTCCATGACCAGCAAAGAAATTTCACCAAGCAGTTTTAAAATTATCCAGGTGATTACGTAAAAGGCATTCAATGAGCATGACAACAGAAGAAGGATGAAGAATGGAGAACACCAAAGAACATCTGTAATTCAAAGGCGAGGCATTCTCTAGTGTTTTGGAATTTAAAAAAAAAAAAAGTGTGATGTCCTCTTAAATGCTCTTCATTTTCCTTTTAAATCTTTTAAGCACCAAGTGTCTTCACTGTGAGGGATCCCACTAACATACCATTTTTAACCCTCTAATAGTCTATATTTCAAATCCAACCAGTGGCAAGTATAAGTGATTGAAACAGGTATCGCAGAAGGAACACTGAAAGATAGGCCATGCAATGATATTCCAAGTCACCCATCTCGTATTCTCTTCCGAACAGCTGAAGTTGAGTGAATTGCTTCACTCTGTGCATTACTCTGGGAACTTGGCTACCACATCCACAACACGGGATTTGCCAATACATACCACCTGCACGCTGAGGGAACGGAAGACCTTCCTGTGGAGGAATATCTTCCCATCCTGTGTGGGTGTACAGAAGCAGATGTGTACATACAATGGATAGCTCCCAGGACAGATGAATTGAGACATGTCATAAGTCACGCGTTGCTTTCCAATAATGATTATCTTTCTGCAGGAAATTTAACAGAATAATTTTACTCTTTCAGAATACCGCATTGGAGTTTACGACGGCATAGCAGATGGCTAGTAAAATAAACTGTCTTGTTTCTTTCTCTTTTCTAGCAGTTTGAAGAATCTAACTGTAGGGGTGACAACTTTTCAGCATGTACCTAGTTGGTGGCATTTCACGGAATCTACTGGCAACTAAAAATTAGACACACAACCAAAGTCTAAGTAGAGGCTTTGGTCAAGCTACTGGGAAGCCCTGCTACTCTGACCAATACAGGAAAGGCTGTGGAGGGACTGACTCTTATTGTTGCTGCTGGTACAATTAAACCTCCTAATGCATTCGCCTTGCATGCAAAATGAGCAATTAGCTCTAAGTGACACAGACATCTTTTAGAAGGTGAGTCATTCAGCTTCCCCTGCTGCAGCAAAGTGGAAAGCACCGCTATTTTTCTCAGAAGTAGAAAAGCTACTAAGGAACAGCTTTTCAAAAGCAGCTTTTATATACTGAAGTCTAAAAGAGTACACATATTCTTGGTTTGTCCACTTGACCTTGTCTTTTGAAAAGCTATCACGCCTCTTGTAGGACAAGGGATACTCCACTCATTACTTTTAAAAACAAGGGCAAGGGGAAATGCAGAGTTCCCAATACAAGCCTGATTTCTAACCAACAGCACAAAATCCCCTATTCTTGCATATCTAGCAGCTTCTCTTTTACTGCTACCATTTGCATGTAAGGTTAAACAGAATTCTTGACAGCATAGTTTAATTTTAAAGATTTACAGAAGGGCACTATTCCTACAGAATATTTTTCAACTATTCCTGAGCACTTTTGGATGGATCTGTGGCAATAACCTCCCCTGAATTTTCTTATCCCCAGTCAGCTTTTAGTTTGCCAGTACAAGCTAATGTGAGCAAGGAGGCCAACCCTAACAGTTCAATATCTAAAGCTGTAGCATGGTTCCAGATTCTCATGTTTGTCTTTAGCATTCTAAGACTTTTCAAAATACAGACAGAATCCAAGAACAATGGACTGTGCAAAGGCAGGGAAATAAATTCATCCGCCCTTTTATTTAATTGCAGAGGATTCCTTTTGACCTATATATCTATGATTTCTCAGACTGATTACTACTGTGACACTAGAAACTAATGAAGCTAGAACCTAAACAACCTAGTGAATTTGCAAAGAGTGGTGTGAAATACTGCGCTTTTCACGATTCAGTTGATCTATTCTTATCCTGCATAATTATACATCTCTTCATATTCTCCACTGCTTTACATATTGTAAACAATAAGATAGTCTCACTCTCACAGTTAAGCCATGCTGAAGTTAACTATGGCAGTAATCCTATTTTCATTTGCAATTTTTACAGGCCTGGCTTCCTCTGCACTCTATACACAGTAAAATGTTATTATATGACAACTAAACAGCATCCATTTTAAATAACAAGACCCAAATATAAATCTTAACCTGCGTATTTCTTTGCAAGTTTGGCTGTACTTGGAATTATCAGTCCAGAACATCTCTATTTCAGAGCCCAATTCTTTTTGCCAAGAGAGATGTTCTTTTATCCTGATTATAGTGAAAAAAGCCAACTTGCTGGCCTGACTCAGGCTGTAATTATTCTCTGCCTTTATACAAGCTTTTTATAGTTCCTGGTAGAAGGGCTGAAGGGAATCCTACACATCCACACAAGGTCTGAAATTTGTTGCCCTTTTGAAGAAAACCATCCAAAAATGACTGAATGAGATTTGTCCCTTCACTATGCGCTTTTCCTTTCTTATAGTTAAGATGATGCATGCAGAGATTTCCCTCATTTTGTGTTACTCCAGCTTTGATAACAGAGGAAGGGGCTGACAGCAAATAGTTCAATAAAAAAAATACAACCGATTTCTCAAAAAAGCCCGATTACCGACTTAAATAAAATCCTCAAAGAAGCAACTACACACTTTAAAAGGAAGTATGGGACAATAATAAAATCTCCAAGTCAAAATGCCTATGCCAAGAAGATTTAATATGGTCTCTGAATCTCAAAACAAGCCAAAACTATTCACTCCTGCCATTTACAAACACAAAACCATTCCAAATTGTCAAAAAGCCCTAAGAACCCAAACCAATCACCAGCATTTCACAGACTAATCAAATGCCTCGTGCAGACTGGGAAAACGCAGGGCTGTGCTGCCCTCCCATTTTTGCTCCTCCAGCATCAAGCCAAAACCTGATACCTATTCTAAATCAATGTGTTCCATACTACTGCTTCCTGGAGAGCTGGGGGCTGAAGACATGTAGAAAAGAGGGAGCCTTTCTCCCCGTACTTTACAAGGTATAAAAATTACATTAAATTTTTCCAGTAATATAACAGGAAACCTTGCACTTAAATCCTCGAGTCTACTGTGAGTAGACAAATAGAAAGACAGGGCACCCCACTTAAATATTCCGCTTTCTATTACTGCTATTTTTCTCCTCATGTGTATGAAAAACAGCCAATTTGTACTATTTTCAGAATAATATTCAAGGAACAAAGGAAGTTATAAACAGCACATTCTGAACAAAGTCAAAATACAGAAACCAAATTCAATTTCAGTTGCAAAATGTTTTAAAGAAATTAAAGTTAATAGAATAAACACTTCTCTGCAAATCTCTTCTTATAATTTCCTTTAACTAAAGATAACAACATATTGTATTTAAGTCCATACATAACATATCAAATGCCTTTTTTTTTTTAACAGAGGATCTATTCATAGCAGCTTGTATTTGCAACATATGCAGCAAATTATACTATTAAACACTTAATCCTAATAAAGTTTAGGTTTCACCCCTAACAATAAAGCTTGCACAAATCTTGCTACACTTGAAACCGGATTCTAGAAATAACCAATAAAAGTCAGGTAGCTATCATGACAATTAATAATTGAACATTTGAGATGTAAATTTAGCTGTTTACATTGAAATATTCTGATGAAATATTGAGTCACGATGAATATTTTTTCCATTGGTTAAGGTTTACTTTTTTTTATCTACAAGATACAAGAAAATAACAGATAGGTGAGAGCCCTGTGACTCAGTTTATACGTGTCTGAAAAATGTGAGCTCTTTTGTGCCCTGCGTAGCAGCCACGAATAGACTGATCCTGCTGAGAGGCCTTTGGAACTGCAGTGCCTTGCAGAAGAGCCGAGTGCCACACCAATCCTCACTCCAATCCACAGAGAAAGAAAAATAACTACCGCAGCAGAGATCCTCCGGTACTAACAGCCCATATAAACAGCACAGGCTGCTTGGGCAGCCCTCCGAAAAGAGGAATCGATGTAGATGAGCTACACCAGCATTTTAAAAGCTGAACAGAACTTATCAAATATCCATGAACAGAACTTATCAAATATCCACAAATAGAACTTAACAAGTATCGACGCAAATACCTCCACAAAGAGTAACAACAGCTTCTGAAAGCAAGATCCACTAGAATCAAGCTTGTCCCCACAAATCTAAATTTTTCAATTCAAGCGCTCCATATATAACGTGTGACCTATTGAGTGTTAATTACGCGGCTCTGAACAGGATTTTCTTCTAAGCTACTTTAATTAAAAAAGCCAATTCCAACACGAGATCGATCAGGCAAGGAGGCCCCCGTTTTACAAGACCCATCATGCCACTGCAAGCCCCAGTTCAAGCAGGTATTCAGCCTAGCAAGCTGCAACACCCTTCAACATGAACCATCGCTCCTCATTTTGCTTGACCCATGTTCTTGTTTAGCTGTGCAGAAAGATCTGATTGTGTCTACTTTCTCAACTAAAAATAACACCAGCGTAAATAACTGTATTGGGTTTTTTTACAGCAGCCCTGTAACTTCTACGTGAAGAAGAGTCCATCAGGAACCTGCAGCTATCTAACACAATTCAGAATAAAACTCAACTGAAGACAATCTCGGTGTGCCTGCGATTTGTTAGTGCAATTACATACACTGTACATGCACGTATTTCCATACAGCATACATACAGGAATAAAGTCTAAAACTTTAGCAGTGAATTGAGGTTTTCAGCATTGCACGACACAATCTACAAAAGGGAAATCATGTTTTTAGGGGTGTTAAATGCTCCTTTTTTTTAAAAAAAAAAAGTGTGCTAGCTTTTCTCTGCAGACAAATGCATATACACTTTGACAGGTACTAGGTACTTTTGATTTAACTTGAAGATGCAGATGTAATTTTTCAGAATAATATAGTCATCTAGCTCTTTTAAACCCGTCGACCTTAGACACTGAAAATACTACCAAGAATTTAGGTCCTTCACCACAAGGACAGGTTAATGGAACTGGACCAGCCTCATATCACTTGATGAATCACATTATTATAAAAATTAGTAAACTGCTTAAGTATCGTGGAATAATTTCATGAAGAGGTCCGATTTCATGAAGAGTGGTCTGATTTTGAGAAGAGCTGGGGAAGAACTAGCAGGTGCGAGGATGTTGTACCAGGAAACTCTTCTCTCAGGAGACTGAATAGAGTTGATGACATGGGAATCTTGGGTTGCCAACTTTCTACAGAGTATATAACCCTGAAACTCTGGGAAAATGAGTTGGATTATTAAGGTTTAAAGAGAGAGGCCCACCCATTACTGAAAGATAATCTAATTGAATTTTGCCAATTTTATCTGGATGATTACTCTCAAGATGAAGGGCTAGTGCCACTTTTTCATTGCTGCTAGACTGTTTTCTTCACTTCTTGGCTCCCTTCTTTCACAGACCCACCTGGAGCTAAGAAAGCACATTAGTGAAAATTCCCCACCAAGGATTAATTTTGTGCAGCTAACTATGCTTTCTCCACACTTAATACAGCTTTTCTTGAGAGGACTTCCTCAGAACTCAGTAACCTTACTCTGAGTAAGGCATTCTTGAACAGAGACAGACAATGTTGAGTGGTAACAGTGGAACCTAAAGGTTGGCTTTGACTATTCTGATCCAGACACGCACATTACTGGTTAACATTTGCATAATTCATTCACATTTTGTGCCAGAGGAATCTCTTACTTCATGAGTTAAATTTTATTCATAGCTGAAGTCTACGTTCAAAATAAGACTGGACTATTATGGAGGCAAAGACTTATAAAAATTGAAAACTCCCTTTGAAACACATGCTTTCCAGTAAAAGCAGCTAGCAAAATGCAAAACACGGTCAACATTCCAACACCATGATGTCAATTTTCATATGCACAGACAAAATGCTACATGTAGAAATCAACTGTCTCTATCTTCCTTATTTATGGTGTGCTTCTATTTCCCTCTATCTTCATTAGCAGAACTGCACCGTGCAGTGGAGAGTGCAACCCCTTAGAAGGTTCAAAGATAATCTTCTGAATATAGTAAATCTGGCAAACAGTCACATTGTTTTTTTGGTGTTTTTTTTTTTTTAAAAAAAAAAGTGAATTTCCATGTTCTGCTTCAGTTCTCCTGCAAAATAGCGTACATGCTCTAAGGACTGGTTTTGATGTTTCTCTCTCCAGTAGTTTGGAGAAATTCCTGCCAACAGGGATGGGCTGGAACACCTGATAAAATGGTCCTCAACGACACACAATAAAAAAGTGACATGTAAAAAAAATGGAAATCACTTCAAATTTTGCAAGGTTTATAAGCAACAGGCAAATTATCTTTTTTATCATCTCTGCTTTTTTTTTTTCCCAGAGGGATAAATACAGTCAATTTTCAAGAAAACTAACAGCTGCAGACACAGCTTTAAATGCCATCTGTCTTTAGCAGTTACATGAAGAAGAGATGAAATGATTCACACCACACAACAGGAAATATGATAACTAACTAGTTAGCACTAATGATATTCAGCCTCAGTTCGCTTCCTATGGGCAGGTCTTACTCAGGAAAAACTCCCACCGATGTCTCCGGCAAAGTGCCTGCAGACTGCACTGGCGCTGTTAGTCAAGTGCAGAATGTTGTACTGTTGAAGCAGAAAGCCTGAATTTTACAAAATAAGGTCTCGCTTGTGGCACAGTAACCTAATGAATTCCACAGGGCTCCCCACCCTGGATCTTTTTCAGGACTGAGGTTTTATAGTGCCTAGGCTGAGTCTCCTCATACCGCCACTGATTCAGTGTGAGCTTTTGGCAGACAAGGAATGATGGGACGCTGTTATAGTACAGTTGATGAGGACAAGGTCTTTTCTTTAGTGTTCTCAAGGACTGGTCTTAACATTTGAAATAAAAAAGTCTACAAATCCTACGTTTTCCTCATTTCTAAATAGTGGTTTCTATGAGACATATGACAGATGGCTCACAGAGGTCTAAATTCAGCAAGAAAAATAAGCAATTATAAACAAATACATCATTGGTGTTTGCTAAGGACATAATTCAAGCAAGTTCAAAAGATCAGAACAAGACCCACATGTTCTGTTATCCCAGCTAAGGCCCTTCTCAAGATGGTTATCTACAGGAAGAAATTTTCTCCAAGAGAAGATTAGTGTTCCCAGTACATCACTGTTGCCCTTGGAGAAACTGTGCAAGTTTTTTTTGAAAAAGTAAAATTCAGCTCATAAATAGCAATGTTACTTTGAAAGGGAAAACTTTCTGTGTATTTTTAATTTTTATTTAAGACTAGGTAAAGATTTAAAAGGTTGCAAGTTAAGAACAGGTGATGCTAACAGGATATTTGAAAGGCCCATGAGACTTGCGAGATTAAGTAAAATGTATTTGCCTACTGATCTAATTGCTTACTAATTTTCAAATCTATTCCCACTGGATAAGTAATGGCATTTTAAGCCCAGCTCCTGGCATTAAAAATACATTTATAGTTTCCTCTTAGCAGAAGATAAACAGCTGCATGGTAAAACCCCATACATTAAGATGGCATTCTGGAGGTTTTCTTATAGTTTTAACCAACCTATTGTGTTCTAAAGTTAACTGAAAGAGGTAGGAAGAGGAAATGGGAAAAGCATTTGGGTGCGCAGTTTCACACTGGGGCGAAGGTAAGTGCTCACTCATGCAGGGAGAATGTCTGGAATATTTGTGTCTTACAGAAGGACTGACCACATAATGAAAGTGGAATTTAAGCCAAGCCTTATTTTCTAAGATATCAGAAGCCACTTCTCTATTTATCTTGCTCAAGGAAATACCAGTGTTTGTTTAAAAACAAGAAAACTACTCCAGCAATTAAGCAAGATGGCCCAAGTTTCCTTTAAAAATCATTCCAAAACTTTAAAATTTGAAAATGCGCCAGAAACATAATAAAAATGTTTGTAAAGAAAAAATCTAACAACAGTGTTGTAAAATTTTAAAAAATATTCCAGGCAGACACAAAGAAGCTCAGAATGTAGGCACCTACATAGGTTTTGATCAAGTTCTTATGTGTCCAGGACATACCTCCAAATACACCTGGATTTTGGAGAAGATTTCTTTAACATTAGTTTTTACATGATGAGTCATAAGTGACAGTAGGTCTAGGATTTGTTCTAACTTCTAGTTCAACGATCCTCAAGTGTAGCCCCAAGGAACATCAAAATTACGTAAGAACAGCTGAACTCGTTCAGACAAAGGATCCACCTAGCCCATCAGCTTCCAACATCAGCCATAACTGGACACTCAAAGATTATACCCGGAGCAAGGATCTACAATACCTCCCTGGAACACTGTCCTGAACTCACCTACTTTTCTTAGTCTGCTCTGGTTTGTCTATATAGTAGTACTTAGTGGATCTTCTCAGTACTTGTCCTGTCTTCCCCGAAATCCATGTAAGCTTCTACTCAAAAAAAACCCCTATGGCAAGGAACGCCAAAGTTCATTACGTGGAAGACAACCACCTTTCATAGTTTTGAATCGTCTCCCAGTAGTTTTATTTAATGGCACTCAGTTCTTACTGTGGAAGAAACAAGTTACCAGCTGATCCCTGTCCAGCCTTTCCACCCCGTTCACAAAGGGATCAGAACTGTATACAGTACTCAAGTGTGGGCAAACCAGGAATTCACCCAGTGAAAGGATCATACTCTTTGCTTTGTTTTACACCTTCCTTTCATAGCATTTTCTACCATTCAGTTTGCACTGTTAAATGCTGCCAAGCTCTGAGCTGGCTGTTCCATGAAAATGCTTACCTGAAAATCACTGATCTAGAGGAAAAGTGTAACAGTCACGTAAAACACCTTATATTCATATAAATGAAGTTATAAAATCAGGCCACAAAAACAGAGCCTGTTCAAGCAGTCTTATCAGTTAGCGGCATTAGCAAAATCCCTACATAGCATACAGCATACACAACATCTCTCCAGCGATAGATGTATTCCCTCTTCTACTTTCTAAAAAAAGTGTTGATGAGATCAGCCGAAAGAATCAGTAATATGTTGGATGTACCTGGCAGTTTCCAACTAGAACATCATCTACCAAGCAGGCAATACTCAAGACACTACTATGCTATTGTTTTTTTCAGCCAACATCCATGTTAGTCAACTAGGGAACAGTTTAAAACTATTTGGAGACCCAAGAAAACAAAATACCAAATGAATAATGAGACTTTGAAAACATCTCATAAAAGGAGACTCAAGAGAGGAAGCCAAATCATATTTTAGGATATTTAATTTGTTATATATCCACAGAGAGCACTGAGCTTGTTTAGCCTTCTGCTCCCACACCACTGCTACAACAACAAGATGCTGCAGTAGCTGGGAAAGCAAGGAAAACTGCCATCAGAAGAGGCAAATCTGAATGTATCAGAACCAGTTCTTGCACTGTCCTTTCCCATCTCTGCATGCCAGTAGATGGCCTGGAGCAGTGACAAATACAAGCAGGGAAACTGCAGAAAAAGGGGGGGGATTTTTTTTTTTTTGAGCTAGTTAATTTCTTGCTGAATCAGCCAGCTGGGAATAAAGCCAGTTTCTGCAGCCTTCTCAGAGCTTCTGCAAGGTGCAGGCCAGGAAACATTTATTGTCAAACAGAGCTCGAGGGAACACAATCCCTTACTCTTCGCGTTCTGTAGCGGTGCAGGTGTGCCCATGTCATCTTACTTCATGATACTAAAAGGCAATAGATCAGGCAGCTAAAACTCTCTTCACCTCAGCATTTACTACAGAGTGAGCCTCTATAGGTCCTTCCACATATACACACTATAAATGATACCCTGTTCTGCTTGCATGCACTGACAAGAGATTGTATCCCGTAAATTTTAAGCAGCTTTGATTTTTGGCAGAGCACCTGATGACAGAAAAAACATTATATAAATACAGAAATACATGTTTCCACATATAAATAAATACTCCACTTATTTAACTCTACCAAACAGCATCTTTAACCAGCTGGAACCTCCCACCGTGACAAAAATGACAGCAGTTAGCATACAACAATCTAGTAATTGCAATCGTAAATGCATTTTTAATATTGTTTCACAATTTAGTCGAGCTGACTTGCATTCGCTGTGTTTCTAGTGGATCCAGAAGCATGACAAACTGACAATTCTTGGAAACCACATTTCTCAAAACAGACGGAGAATACTGTTCTCATTTTCTCTCCATAATGATGTTAAATCTAATAAATATAAAATTAGAAACAGAAATAACATTGTTCCTAAACAATTTATGTAATATGCTGTCTGGAAGGGATATATTAAGCCAAGTTTTCAAAAACTGTCCTCTCTTTGTAAACACATGATGCTTGTACTTGCACTTAACTATTATGAAATGCCTATACGCCCAGGTACTAGAATTTACACACCAGAAACTTATTCTTTCAAAAGAGTTTTAAGGGTGAAAGTTTTGGTTTAATCAGTTAAATATGATGACAAACACATAGCCAGACTTTTGGAAGTGCCTAAGGCACCTAATGCCAGATTCCCATTGAATTAATCGAAATTTACCTTGTTACTCGTTTCAAAAAATCCAGTTAAGCACATACCAATGCAGTTAAGCACTTACCAGTATTTGTGCTTAACTTATGTCTCAAGTCTTACTGAAACTCACCAAAACAAAGGCTCCACATAACACAGACCCTTCTGAAAATGCTGCTATATCTGCATTAAGTTTAGCACCCTTGCATAGCTGACGGTCATCAAAAAGTGAGTTTGCAGAACTGTACTTCCTCCTAGAAGCTGGAGTGAGGCCATTTTGAAAATATGACCCTTAAATTCAAAAGCATTTGACAGTCTACACAGTTCAGCTAATATCAAGAAAAGTTCTTATGGGAAAGAAAGTTCTATACATGCTTCCAAAACCTAAAGGAATTATTTATGTACCAGTGACAATAAAGTGAGTGCAGAGGGCATATCAGAACCACAGAGCTATACAGTTCCTATGTGGGTCTTAGCTGTCTCTCCAGGGTTGCCATGGCTATATCCAATGTCCCGTCTGGAATGTTGTGCTCACTGGCAAACGTACTTCAAAAACAAACCCACTCTTTCACCATGCACAAACTCTCTCTGTTTTACAGGGTTTTTGCATAATAAGAATTACACTGGAATTGTTCGAGTAAGACTGTGTTGGACTGTACGCAGCCACAAAACTTTATCATCAGTATTATCAACTATATAAAATCTTAACACCACACTGACTTAACAGGAAAGTACAACATTTGCACAGTATGATATAACTCATGCCCAAAGATTTCTTGCATAGCCTTACAACATAAACAAGTGTAGAGGCACAATTATAAATCTGCTCCCACTATCACCTAAATTAATATATTTTACTACTTCATTGCAAGCCTCATTATATTTGGTGTTTACTTAAACCCCAGCTCCTGGACTCAGGTGAGCACGGAGGACTATTTTAAGAAAAGCTTCAAGCCCCAGAGTTGCAGATAAAGACATAAAGATGTGAACCCTACAGGTTCTAGAAGTAAAAGCAAATAAAAAGGGCTCAGGTTTTAAAATATATGTTCTTTTGAAGCAAAACTCATTATTTCAGATGGCCAAATTATGATTTCTGAACAAACAGTAAAAAGGGCTGTAATATCAGTACAATCAATCATCTACATTTTCTGTGACACAAAGGCAGGAATGGAATTTGGTGCACTGTGCGAAACTGCCACCTCAGTGCCATTTATGCCCCAATTTGGTAAGGAATACGAAGGATCCAGCTGCACCAAGCAGACCTGAATGGGTAATTATCAATGACTAAGCATTCAAGTATCTCCTAAACCCAAAGATTATGCTAGAGCTATTCTTTCATTTATTCACTACTTTTTAAAGAGAAATTGGAAGCCACTGCTGTTGTGAGAGCTTACTCCTACACTGGAGGCTTCTCTAAAAGTGTTTGACCCTGGATACCTCACTTTGGAACCAGCAATTCGTAGCTCTACACACAACTGATCTGCGAATCTCTGCCCAATTTTTAGTGTAACCTCAATAAAAATTCTCATCACAGTGAGCACCGATACCCATGTCTGAAGGTGTAGATACAGAATTTGAAAACTGCCTTTGCAGCATTGGAATGAATGGGTTTGGACCATGCTTGAGCTGATTTTCCTGAGTTGTATCACTGCAGGCATCGCTCATAATAGCTATGATAAAAATATTTACTGAGAAAACAAATAAATGAGATAGTAAAAGGATCCCTTCACTGATATAATCTGTACTTTTGGTCATCTCCCATAGTCGAATTAAATTTTTTTTGAGTACATTTTAAAAAAATAAGTATTCATACATAGTTTGAGTCTCAAGTCACAAGACAGATTCATCAGTTTTTCTGGGAATTCAACTCTTTTCAATTGTAAATTGGGGGTAACAGCAGTTCAGATCCTATGAGCACTGGCTGAGCAATCATTATTAGTCATAAATTCAAAGCAAGTTTAGAAACTTACATAAGTTTTCTGGTAATGCTGTCACTGAGTTACAACCTCGTCAATAACAATGAATATTTTAACTCAGAACACTTCTACGGAGTCTCAGCAGTGTTATTTGTCTATAGTAGAGGCATTTCATCTTCAAACTAAGCATAAAACCACAGGCCTGTAGAGGCTGATGGCAAAACTCGAGACGGGTGCAGAACTGCAACCTGCCTACAAAAACTGCTGCAGATTTCACTCTGGACTTGCAAATCTCATCCTGATATTTTTGATTAAAGTTACCAGAGATTTAAGAATCCCTACTATTGTATGGCATGTAGATCACAATCTATTGTCTGACCATCGGTGTGCAATACATTCAGTGACTATAAAACAATATTCCAAAGTTTTTCCACAAAAATGGTCTCCAAGCCCACTATGTCATATAACAGACGTCAGATTTTTGGCTTTGCGAAACTCAAACTTAAAGACATTTACTATGTTGGTAGTTTTTGGCATATGGTTATGGCAGAATCATTTTGAATAAGATAATGTTTTCAGCATGTATATCCTTTATATCCAAAATAATATCACAGATACTTTGAAAAAAAAACAACCATAATGCGGGCAGGGATTGAAGAAACATAAATCACGGGAGCAACCAACAGTTTATTCAGTGAAGATGTGACCTATGAAACATCCCCTTCCACAGAAACCCAGAGCTAAAGCTTCTTACGTATCCAGACATGGTGTCTTTGCTGTTCTTCCCTCCCTGCAACCCCACGGTCTTTGGAGGCAAAACGGACTGACTCGTAGAGGGTTTATTTTGGACTGCAGGAACCTAAGAAAATATCAGCATGTTCCTGATTTGTAAACAACATACCAGAGGATAAATCTAAAATGAATCCATGTGTAAAATTCTTGATGACATTTTTGTCTATATGAATCTGCTAGCCATTATTTCTTGCTGCCATTAATCCATTAGTAAGTATATGCAGATAGACAGTCTTACATGCATTTCATAACAAGCAAAACAGCATCTAGTTGAATGGTGTAATAAAATGTTACCACAAGGTTAAGAAGGATTTGGTTACCAGGCTGAACATCCTGCCTTTTCAATTACCAATATGGAGCCATACGTACTCAAGAGATCACTTAAGAACAGCAAAATCGGACTTCAATACTTCTATTTTGTTTATTAGCTTAACCATCTCCTAAAATCTGTAGTATTGATAGCTCACCTGCTATCATGTGAGAAAAATGAAGAGCCTTTTTACACCATATCTAGCAATAAACACACAGGAATATTTACATTCAAGGCCAAGGATATAGTTAATGTTCACAAATATATATAGTCTGTGGAATACGGTAACTTCTTTGGAAACATTCATCATTTAAATCTTTAGAAACAACAAATTATTCCATGTTGCTGCTAACATTTGGTGGTGGAATTGTTTTTTCTTTGTTTTTAAGAAAAAAAAACAAAACATACGGACATTATTTGCTTGGATTACAATTGGCTTTAGACTAATGCAGTTCCATTCGTTTCATTTATATTGGCACATATCAGAAAAAGTAGGCTCTATGTCTGCAAAAGCACACAGCCAAGGCTAGCCTGTAAGTGATCTCCTCCTGAGTCACTTACACCACTGCTCTTGGTCACAGAACAGATTTAGTGAACAAGCAGCTCAGCTGTAAACTATTCATTGGGTTATCCTATGAAATCTAACTTGCCTACTTGTACAGCGACCAATCTGCCCTTGACAAAGTGCTGTCAAACTTGAGATGCTGCACATCTGTAAGGGCAGAGTTCAGTTTGGAGCCTACCTAAACACCATGCTGTGCTTGTTACTATGCTATAAAGAATCAGAAAGGGCTCCTCTAACCAAAGTTAACTTCCATTTCTTCTCAGTAACTGCTACCTCTTTTTCACAACTTCTCATGTTAAAGTTTTCTTTGCGTTACATTCATACCACATTTCCACCACATTCTTTTAAAACGGCCATTATTTTATTCCGTACCTGCCTCAAGCAGGATGAAATTAATCAATTGCACATAAGTGACATGACATAGACTTGTGACCTTGCCCAGCATCCAATTGTTTCTAATTGATTAGCTCCAGACATAAGCACTTTAATAGCCAAAAACAACACGAGTGGAAGCTATGGTACAATATTAGGGTAGAATGACTGTGTGTGGTCCCTATAGTATGGCCCCAAGCAACCAATTAAAGAATTAATGGTTACTGGATACCAAAAATGTTATGTTAAATAATATAAAATAGCTTTAATGTGCCTAAAATTGTGATAAAACACCTAAAACTTAGGAGCAAAAGGGCCTCCTACAAGATTGGGGTTAAGTGCTAATGACTCAAATATGCCAAACAGATTAGAATATTTTAAAGAACAATCAAGACCAAAAAATTTGACCTGGACTGTAATGTTCATAAAGCTACTCACAATAGCTTATTGATTACTACAATGTGTTTGGGTTGTTTTTATTACAAAGAGACAAGTGAAGCTATGCCAAACCATTCGTGGAGAAGAGGAAACTATGCCACTACTGGTTCCAGTTCTACAATAAGAAAAATATGAAAGCAAAAATACAAGAAAAATATTGTAAAAAAAAAAAAGTCTCTTCATAACCAAAAGGCCCAAACACAAAGTTGACATTTCCCTTCTCTGAACTTCTACTCTCATCTTGAACAGAACTATTAAGTGAACTTTACATACTTCTTTCTCAGTGTTTTATAGGGCTGGTTATTACAGCATCACTCAAGTGCTTGCACACAAAAATACGAGCTGAACAGGCACAGCAAATCAGGAATATTTTGTTCTTGCATAAGAAATATGCAAGCAAAAGGCACTGTTGCCCTATCTGCTTGGACATGCACTGACTGGACTGCATTTTACTGCACAATCAATACGAATAATCATCTTTAATGGGGAGTCCTTTACTTAAGTAACCAACATACTTTCATGACTAGCTGCAACCAGAATACAGACACAGGAGGTGTTCATCAACAGGTAGCTGTCGGGTGACTCACAGCGCACAGTGCACTCAGCAGTGCTACTGAGGGTGGGTTGGACCCCCATTACCACTACCTTAAACCTCAAAGACCACCCTAAATCAATCATAGCTTACTCAGTTGTCTAGTACAGTCTCCTCAGTTCTTCATACTCATTTTGAATTTATTTTTGCCTGCTGTATTATCCGATTCAAAATTCTTCAGGATGTATGTTTACATAATGCCCAGAACACCAGGCTCCAGCTTGAAACCCCCATTTCTCAGCATTGCAATAGTACAACCAGTACACAACAGTATTACAGGAAACAGCATCACTGATTTTATTTAAAACCAAGATTTTACTTTGTTTGGTCAAAAACTACTGCAATGCTTCAAAAAATGATGCTATTTATTTCAAAAAATATTCTTCAGTTTATTTAGCTGTCCTTGTCTAAGGATTTCTGAATTTGGGTGTATTTAAGACTGAAGAATCCTCGAAATATTCTGTGCTGTGGGAACTATCAGTAGAGAGAATGACATGCTATAACAACATCTCTACTGCATGCCAGCACACCATATTTCTTGAAATACTCACTTCTTGGAACTGATTAGGCTCATGTGTCAGGCAATAGATCAGTTGGCAGCTATGGTTTTCCTCCATGGTTCCTGTATTCATTGAACACTTGAAGCAAAGACGTTTTTGGACCACCTTCTCCCCCGACACCGATTTCCAAGTGCTTTAGATGTTTCTACCCAGGTATTTATATAACCCTTGTCACTTACAGTATCTTAACATTTATCAGGTGCTAAACCTCCTGGGAGCAAAGAGCAGCTGGGCTGCCTAGAAAGACCCGTGGCATTACACATCTGGCAAGATCTCCCTTTGGTCCCCATATAGCGAAGTCAGGTAGAATATTACTAGGAAGAGAAAGAATATTAATTTCCCACATGGATGTCTTTGAAATTCAGTTCAGTGAAAGGAAAACCTTCTCATCGGGAGCCTTTTATTTACAGTGCAGTCCCCTCAGCTGTTTTCTGTTTAAAAAACAGTAATTCAAAGTGTGCAGCAAGATCATCTGATAAAGAACCAGGCACGACAATAGCAACAAGTTCATTACCTACCTGTAGGTGAGCATAGACAGCAATAGCAAGCCAAGCGATCTCCCAGGAGAGCCCTGTGGCTTTAGGGCTGGCCATCCTCGTGCCTTGAGGCTCTGCTGAGAGAAATTGTTTCAAGTTACAAACAAAATCCAGCGGGCTCCGCCAGACTTTCACTGACTAAAGCAAACTGGGCAAAGGCATGGAACCAGCCTTTGGAAGAAATGCAATGCAAACACCGGAGTTTCGTGCTGGCCAGAGAAGCAGACACGCAGTGCATGCCATGAGCACAGCCTGCAGGGTGAGGTAGTTCCAACTAAGGAACAGAAAGGGGGAAAATGAAAGATTTGGGGAAGCTGGCAATAGTGGGCAAGTTTGATTTTCTCCTGAATGTAAGTCAGTTTATCAAATTGGGACCCCCTCCCATCTTGGTCTCCAGAAAGTAAAATCCAAGGAGCACAGGATTTCTGATGTACTGTTCCAGCACTTTCACCCACTCAAAGCTGAGAGCCCAGCCCTGGGACTTCAGCAGTTATTTGCACTGTCTTTAAAAGCCCTGATCATAACAGCTCAGAGACTAAGCAATCAGGGCAGAGAAAAAAAAAATCCATCATTTTAGCAATCATCATCATTACAGGGCCAACATGAAACTGTCAGTCACTTTTAGTAAAAACTTCAATTTAAAATTGTCAACAAGAAAACAAATAATGTAATAATGCTGCTAATTCTGTCAATTCCTAGTGTCAATGCATCTTTTTCGTTACCACAGTGATCTCAAAAGAGTACAAGTTCCACACGCCCCTAATACACACGCACACAAACACGAACAGCCCTCCCTCCCCTCCTCCCAGCCACCACCCCACTATTTTGCAAAGCCCCACAGTGAATGCAAATCTCTCCTTCAAAAAAAAGTACTCCTTTCTAAAAGGTCAGATATCCCAAAGGAAAACCATCTATCCAAACAGTTCTTGCACCTGTCAACTAAACATAATAAGGATTCCTTACAGAAATAATTGTTTTATTTCCTCCCTCATGAAAAAAAAAAAAAAGTTCCCCTCCCTCCCAAAACCTTTAGCACTCCTGGATGCTTTTGTCACTCAAAAGTTTCCATCAACTATGGCAATAAGAGAAGAAAGATTCTTTCCTTTTTTTTTCTTTTCCTCCCCCCCTCGCCAGGCATCGCTGAGAGCCCCANCGGAACAGAAAGGGGGAAAATGAAAGATTCGGGGAAGCTGGCAATAGCGGGCAAGTTTGATTTTCCCCTGAATGTAAGTCAGTTTATCAAATTGGGACCCCCTCCCATCTTGGTCTCCAGAAAGTAAAATCCAAGGAGCACAGGATTTCTGATGTACTGTTCCAGCACTTTCACCCACTCAAAGCTGAGAGCCCAGCCCTGGGACTTCAGCAGTTATTTGCACTGTCTTTAAAAGCCCTGATCATAACAGCTCAGAGACTAAGCAATCAGGGCAGAGAAAAAAAAAAAAATCCATCATTTTAGGCATCATCATCATTACAGGGCCAACATGAAACTGTCAGTCACTTTTAGTAAAAACTTCAATTTAAAATTGTCAACAAGAAAACAAATAATGTAATAATGCTGCTAATTCTGTCAATTCCTAGTGTCAATGCATCTTTTTCGTTACCACAGTGATCTCAAAAGAGTACAAGTTCCACACGCCCCTAATACACACGCACACAAACACGAACAGCCCTCCCTCCCCTCCTCCCAGCCACCACCCCACTATTTTGCAAAGCCCCACAGTGAATGCAAATCTCTCCTTCAAAAAAAAGTACTCCTTTCTAAAAGGTCAGATATCCCAAAGGAAAACCATCTATCCAAACAGTTCTTGCACCTGTCAACTAAACATAATAAGCATTTCTTACAGAAATAAGTGTTTTATTTCCTCCCTCATGAAAAAAAAAAAAAAGTTCCCCTCCCTCCCAAAACCTNGCACTCCTGAATGCTTTTGTCATTCAAAAGTTTCAATGAACTATGGCAATAAGAGAAGGAAGATTCTTTCCTTTTTTTCTTTTCCTCCCCCCCTCGCCAGGCATCGCTGAGAGCCACAACTGGCAAAACACACCGCACCGCGGTACTTCACAGGTGTCACACAGAATCACAGAATTTTCAGAGTTGGAAGGGACCTCTAGAGATCACCCAGTCCCACTCCCCTGCCAAAGCAGGATCGCCCAGAGCACAGCACTCAGGACTGCATCCAGGCGGGTTTTGAAAACCTCCAGAGAAGGGGACTCCCCCACCCCCCTGGGCAGCCTGTGCCACTGCTCTGCCACCCCAACTGTGAAGAAGATTTTCCGTGTCGGTGCCTGGGGGCTCCCCAAGGGCTTTACAACCAACCCGCGCCGCTCTGCCCTCTCGGACCGACCCTCGCCCGGCAACCGCGGCCGCCCCCGCTTACGCTCAGCCCGACCGGCCCCTCGGGGGGAGCCGCCCGCGGGGCCCGGCCCGGGAACCCGCTCGGGGAAGCGGGTCTGGGGGACTGCCGCAGGGCTCCCCTCCCCGGAGCTCACCCACCTGGTGCGGCGCCCGGCTCGGCGGGGAGCGCGGAGCGGGGCTGGGGCCGGCAGGGAGGCGGGGAGCGGGTCCGGCTCGGCCGGCGCCTCCTTCCCGCTCGCCGGGGAGGGCAGGGGAGAGCCTCGCCTGTCACGGCACCGGGGATACAGCATCCTGCATCACGACCGGCGGCCCCTCCCTCACGCCAGGCTCCAGCCCACCGCCGCGCCTTAGCCAAGGTCCTAGAGGCTGCTGGCAGCGGGCAGCCCCCGCCCGCCCGCCGCAGCCCGGCCCCGGCCAGAGGCGCCCGGGCGCCTCCACCTGCGGCGCGGAGCCGNGCTGCGGAGGCGCTGGCGGCGGTCCGGTGGCGGCGGCCGAGACCCCGGCAGCCCGGGACCCAGCGGTTCGTCTTCCCCCGAGGGGCAAAAGCTACCGTGAAGTCAGCCCCCAAATCTGATGCAAAGCAGCTTCCAAAACCACAACCGTCCTGTGTCTCATCTCCAAGTAACACTCACAGTACAGCTGCAAATCTGCTCACGCACCGAGGAGGGCTTTAATCCCGCTGCCCTCTACGATATTTTTAGGTTTCCTACTGTAAATCTGACGAGTACGTTTCAGGCGACAGCTTTGCTCTCGTCGTCCCTCAGCTTTGGGCTGCCGAACAGGAGCACTAAAATCCTCTACCTTCGCGCCACGGCTTCCACCGATGTCCCGAGCTTTCGGCGAGTCCGCTAAGAGCAGCACGTAGGAAAAGGGCTATTATCCCCGCCACCGAAGTTAAAAATACGCTCCAGTGAACTAAACATAACCGATGAAGAGTTTGTTCAAATATGTTGCACTGGAAACTTTTCCAATCTGTTTAGGTTTCTCACCAGCACGGGAAAGCGCCTCCTCCATCGTTAGGAACAGAGTGCCCTCTGCTGAAACTCGGCTGACAGCGGAGACCGGCCCGAGGCACGGCGGGGGCCGGGGCGCCGCCGCAGCACGGGGGCTCCCGGGGGCTCCCCGGGGCAGCACCACCACCTGCGCCGCCGGGTCGGGCTCCGCCAGGCCGCTCTAAGACACACAGACCGCTCCGTCTGCAGGTTCACCCCGACAGCTGAGGCAAGCTGTTCTTTCCAGTCTGCACATTATCACGATAATGGGATGCGTAACAGGCGAGAGTACTGCTAAGGACCCGATCTCTTCTTTTTCGAATGCTGGTCAGCTGAAAAGTATATCAACTTTCTGGGAAGCTTTGCTCTCTGTCCATTTCAGCTGCTACAGTTGCTTAAACAACCACATAGTCCTTTAACTATGACTTCAGTTACATCCCTGCGATTTGTTATCTTCACAGATATACAGGTGCAGTCAGCATATACTTCAGACTTGATAACAAATGGTTTTAAAGCCGGAATTTAGCCATTAGATCAACTGATGCAGAAAATCAATTTTCCCATCCCAAAATTATGGCTGGTAGTACTACAAGAATAAAACTAAAGGATGTTCACAACCGTAGGATGAAGCTGGCCCTCAAGATCTGCTATGTAGTTAGGAACATACAGTTTGTACCATTCCTATTTAGAATATCACTTCTCTTAAAATTATTTACCACTCAATAGTGAAGCAGTCCCCCGAGTCCCTGAAGCAAAAGCTGCAGAATAGGCAATTAATTTGTTTGCCAGGTGGGCTTATTTAGACAAAATAGCTCTGGCTATGTTCCTAGCACTGATATTAGCCATAGATTACATTGAAAAGTTTGGCCCTGACATTCTAATAGCATTTTCTAAATGCGAATGCTGGTTAGCATTGCTTTGGTTTTCCATTTTTCAGTGCTACTCATGCCTGTGTTCTTTACTTTCTCCTCCTGGCTTACTCTGATACCTTCCTTCAATGCTGCATCTGGTCATTTGCTTCAGATCACTTGGCTGTGTGCATCCCTAACCATAAAGAATAATCAAACATCACGTATGTGAGCCTTAGAAAAATTTGCTCATCTCCTGCAATAAATTTGAGAGTAGAAAAGAAGTGGTATAATAGGAAGCGGTATAATAAGAAGCAGCCTGGGTTAGACAGCTCACATCAGATTCACTGACTTAGTGAGGCTGCTGCTGTGTCACACACGTAATTCCTTGTGTGATCTGGATCTTAGATTATAGGCCCCTTGTCTGCCTTTATACAGCATGTAAGAAACCAGAGGTGAGCACCTGCAAGCATTACACCCCAGCAGATTTCAGAACCAGCATTATAATAAATAATGCAAGTACCTTGTGGCACCTGCCTAGTAAAACAGCGACTGGCAATATGTCTTGCCCAAGCTACTGAAATGACAGTGGCATTAATCCCATTCTCCCCCACCACCCATGGTCTGGTTTGCTTTTATTACACTGAAATCAGCCTTTTTGTGAAGATGAGCACCCAGGAAATAACATTATTTGAAGCATAAGAATAACTGAGGCCTACTGCTGCAAACTACATAAGGGTTTTGGCAGCTTTTAACGGGGCATTTTCCTATGTGGAGCTCATCCCACTGAACACTGATTTGTTGCCTCATTTATCCCATTTAATTTCTTCACCTCAGCCTCACTCCACACCACTGCCACTTTACTCCTTTCTCTCTAGACTTCCAGTGAACCTGGAAGCTTTGGGATTTTCACTTCTGTTGGAGATCTCTATAACCCCTTCTGCTGAGCCAAGCAAAAGCTGAAAGAAACTCAGGTGTCCAGGCAAGATCTGTTTGACAACAATCACTTCAAAATTCACAGCACCTGCAGCTCCCTGGGACACTCCTTCAATATGCACCTTAAAGTTAAAGGTCACAAGCTTTGAGGTCCTGGAAGCCTAATTTTCATCCCTGCAGAAGTTTGTCAGCAATTCTGCAAAAACTAATTGACCGCTCAAGTTTAAAAGAAATCACCATTTTCTAAGGAAATGTTTAACTTCCCTTCTGCTCACTCTCTCTTGTCTGCATGGATTATAAACTCTTCAAGGCAGGAACTATTATTATTTGACTATTACACCATGTTTGCACAATCCCTGGTCCAGTGTCAAG
>VUYV01000097.1:609313-670230 GCA_008711295.1 Anarhynchus alexandrinus
GGCAGCACCACCACCTGCGCCGCCGGGTCGGGCTCCGCCAGGCCGCTCTAAGACACACAGACCGCTCCGTCTGCAGGTTCACCCCGACAGCTGAGGCAAGCTGTTCTTTCCAGTCTGCACATTATCACGATAATGGGATGCGTAACAGGCGAGAGTACTGCTAAGGACCCGATCTCTTCTTTTTCGAATGCTGGTCAGCTGAAAAGTATATCAACTTTCTGGGAAGCTTTGCTCTCTGTCCATTTCAGCTGCTACAGTTGCTTAAACAACCACATAGTCCTTTAACTATGACTTCAGTTACATCCCTGCGATTTGTTATCTTCACAGATATACAGGTGCAGTCAGCATATACTTCAGACTTGATAACAAATGGTTTTAAAGCCGGAATTTAGCCATTAGATCAACTGATGCAGAAAATCAATTTTCCCATCCCAAAATTATGGCTGGTAGTACTACGAGAACAAAACTAAAGGATGTTCACAACTGTAGGATGAAGGTGGCCCTCAAGATCTGCCATCTAGTTAGGAATGTACAGTTTGTACCATCCCTATTTAGAATATTGCTTCTCTTAAAATTATTTACCACTCAATAGTGAAGCAGTCCCCCAAGTCCCTGAAGCAAAAGCTGCAGAATAGGCAATTAATTTGTTTGCCAGGTGGGCTTATTTAGACAAAATAGCTCTGGCTATGTTCCTAGCACTGGTATTAGCCATAGATTACATTGAAAAGTTTGGCCCTGACATTCTAATAGCGTTTTCCAAATGCGAATGCTGGTTAGCATTGCTTTGGTTTTCCATTTTTCAGTGCTACTCATGTCTGTGTTCTTTACTTTCTCCTCCTGGCTTACTCTGATACCTTCCTTCAATGCTGCATCTGGTCATTTGCTTCAGATCACTTGGCTGTGTGCATCCCTAACCATAAAGAATAATCAAACATCACGTATGTGAGCCTTAGAAAAATTTGCTCATCTCCTGCAATAAATTTGAGAGTAGAAAAGAAGTGGTATAATAGGAAGCGGTATAATAAGAAGCAGCCTGGGTTAGACAGCTCACATCAGATTCACTGACTTAGTGAGGCTGCTGCTGTGTCACACACGTAATTCCTTGTGTGATCTGGATCTTAGATTATAGGCCCCTTGTCTGCCTTTATACAGCATGTAAGAAACCAGAGGTGAGCACCTGCAAGCATTACACCCCAGCAGATTTCAGAACCAGCATTATAATAAATAATGCGAGTACCTTGTGGCACCTGCCTAGTAAAACAGCGACTGGCAATATGTCTTGCCCAAGCTACTGAAATGACAGTGGCATTAATCCCATTCTCCCCCACCACCCATGGTCTGGTTTGCTTTTATTACACTGAAATCAGCCTTTTTGTGAAGATGAGCACCCAGGAAATAACATTATTTGAAGCATAAGAATCACTGAGGCCTACTGCTGCAAACTACATAGGGGTTTTGACAGCTTTTAACAGGGCATTTGCCTATGTGGAGCTCATCCCACTGAACACTGATTTGTTGCCTCATTTATCCCATTTAATTTCTTCACCTCAGCCTCACTCCACACCACTGCCACTTTACTCCTTTCTCTCTAGACTTCCAGTGAACCTGGAAGCTTTGGGATTTTCACTTCTGTTGGAGATCTCCATAACCCCTTCTGCTGAGCCAAGCAAAAGCTGAAAGAAACTCAGGTGTCCAGGCAAGATCTGTTTGACAACAATCACTTCAAAATTCACAGCACCTGCAGCTCCCTGGGACACTCCTTCAATATGCACCTTAAAGTTAAAGGTCACAAGCTTTGAGGTCCTGGAAGCCTAATTTTCATCCCTGCAGAAGTTTGTCAGCAATTCTGCAAAAACTAATTGACCGCTCAAGTTTAAAAGAAATCACCATTTTCTAAGGAAATGTTTAACTTCCCTTCTGCTCACTCTCTCTTGTCTGCATGGATTATAAACTCTTCAAGGCAGGAACTATTATTATTTGACTATTACACCATGTTTGCACAATCCCTGGTCCAGTGTCAAGCCCTTTGGGTATTACCTTAATAGCACTTTTACCACACAGTCTTCTAATTCCCCCTCCTCAAGCCACATTAGTTTGGCAGAGTTGGTATAAGGTTTTGAACGGGAAAGAATAGTGATGCTTTTAACACCCCAAATTCCTGTATTTGTCTCTTGTTATTAGCAATGCTTTTTTATTACATATATGCTTTTCTTTTGCTGCTCTCTAAAATATGCATCATTTAAATGACATTAAATATGACAGCTGTAAAGCCCTTAGTGTTCATAAAATTGTGAAATACGGACATTTGCACTTACTATTTCATTGAACACATAATCATGATCTCGTCCATCTGTACAGCTGGCATGGTCTCTCATGAGGAAGCTGGTTGGAAATATGACGGTCTTATCCATTGTTTTATACTGACTTAAGACCATGTGTCTTCACTACCAAACACAATAGTGAAATATTTTGTCATTCGTTGATTTACATTCAATTGTAACAACAGAAAAATTCAACTTGCACTCAACAGTGCAGGCAGAAAAGGCAGAGAAAAAAGATCCCACAAGATACAGCTAAGGGCAAAATTGAAAAAACTTAAGTCTCTGGTCTGATAAACAAAAACCTCTCTTCAATCACATGATAACCACCAGCTTTCACTCTCAGTGAACATTAATAGAAAATCTTCACATCTAAAAGAGAAAAGCCACAATTCTCTATTTACTTTTGTCCTGAAATGCGGGTATGCATAATTCTTCAGCAGACTCCACTTATATATAAATATTCTCTCAAAACAAGTTCAGCTAAGCATATCTGATCATCATGAAGGCCATTCTTTCATCATAACAAAAGTCTATACTACTCAGGAAAAAAAATACGTTTGGCTAAACTACAAATTTAAAATCCATTGAAACAGTGCAGAACAACATTTGGCTCATAAATCAGGATTATGTCTAACGAATACCAAAACTGGAAGTATCCTGCCGAGGCCCCATGCAGAAACGGAATTTTGGTTTGAGACCTCAAAGTTATCAGTAATAGAGCTGCACCTGATTGACTAATAAAAGGAAAACGTTAAATTTCCTGTAACTAGAGTCATGAGAGCCCTGACACGGTATAATCAGTTCTTTGGCCCTGCATTGTATTTGTACAGGGTGCTTGTTTACCCTGAAATAACAAGCTCTCTGGGGTAGAGCGCAATCACGCACTGTCACACTTCACAAATACCTTATACCCTATAAAGAGTAAAGCCTCTATTAGTATAAAGGTACAAAGTTCAGCTACAGCACTGTGTCTTTGATTTCTTGGTGTTATGGAACCCATTGCGTTCCACATTGATCCTTGCCCTGGGCTTTGGAAACAGCTCCATCAATACAGCAAGTAGAAAAAAATTATTGTGGCTTAAAGAAAGAAAAACTAATTATGTATAAACCTCAACATTATAGAAGAAAACTACTGTCTTCCTCTCAGTTTGTGTTTAAATGGATCTAGCATTAACCAATGCAGTATATACAAATAGTCACTATTTCAAGTATTTGAATAAATATTTGTCCTTTCTTGTCTCTCAGATTCCTTTTTATCCTCAAACACAAAAACCTGTGGCTCATTTGCATATTTATGATCCTGTACAGTAGTAGCAGATGCATTAAATTTCACAACTCTCCAGAACAAACACATCTTGATTCAGATGACACGTACTTACTTTTTGTTGTAGTTCAGTTTCACAGCCCTAACTAAAACATTAGAACCGACATTTTGAGAGGAATTTATAATATGCTTACATGATCATTTTGTGGTTTTGCGGCATATCTTTTCAAAAGGATTTAGGTGCTTATTGTGGGGATAATCAGAAAATACGAACGTGTATAGATGAAGATTGAATGCAGATAAGACAAAATGAGAAATTAGTTGCAGAAGTAAAATAGCTTCAGTTTATTTACACATAGCTATGTGTTCTTTAACAGAGCTTTCTTCCTAGATTGCAAAAAAAATGCAACCCCCCTGAGGACCGCAGATATACCAAATTTGAACTCCTGAACTTCTCTGCCATATTCTTCTCATGCAACAGTGACAATGATCTGTTTCCCTCAGTCAGTGATGGCCTTTACTTCTGTGATTGTTAAAAATAAAACGTTATTGAGTGCTATGTGAAAGAGGCAACATTTGGTGAATAAACAGGGGCTCTGAGGAAATCAGTTATGTTGCAAGTCATGTGCAACAAAGGTCAGCAGGACAATTACTGCCCTCACTGTAATGGTTCGCTGGGGAAAAGCAAGAAGAGTAAAGTAGGTGACCTGCATCTCACAGGATGACTTGCACGTGTCACTACTTGAGTGTCTAAAGATAGAATCATAGAATTGTTGAGGTTGGAAGGGACCTTTAAGATCATCAAGTCCAACCATTAACCTAACCTGACAAAACCACTTCTAAACCATGTCCCCAAGTACCACATCTACCCTTTTTTTTTTTTTAAACCCCTCCAGGGATAGCAGATCCACCCCCTCCCTGGGCAGCCTATTCCAATGTTTAATGACCCTTTCAGTGAAAAAATTTTTCCTAATATCCAATCTAAAAATCACCTGGCATAACTTGAACCCATTTCCTCTTGTCCTGTCATTTGTCACCAGGGAGAAGAGGTCAGCCCCCACCTCTCTACACCCTCCTTTCAGGTAGTTGTAGAGAGCGATAAGGTCTCCCCTCAGCCTCCTTTTCTCCAGGCTGAACACCCCCAGTTCCTGCAGTCGTTCCTCACAAGACTTGTCCTCCAGACCCCTCACCAGCTTTGTTGACCTACAAAGATGCCCTTAAAGATGCCCAACAGTATGGAAAAAGATGACAAGAACATAAGCAAGGAGCAAACAATGAGAAGGAATGAAAAAAAGGACAAGGTTGGAAGAAATACATGATGCATCACTGGGAGGAATACCAGTGACAAAGACAACATGGTTATGAAAGCAGAAGATGAACGATTAATGTAAGAAAATGCAGCAAAACCAGATGAAAGAATAAGTATGAGTAACAGTTGAAACAGATTAAAAAAAATTAAATTCCCAAAACAAAACTGAGGTCACCAGAAAACAGCTTCAGAAAAGTGACATTGTGCATCAAGTGTTTGGCAGTAAGAGGAACAAAATCTCCACTTTCTCATATATAGTTTGTGTGTCAATACAAATACAGAAAAAACTACAACTAAACCCATCACATAAAGCTGTCGCATGCTCCTGTAAGCTTGTGTGGGTGGGAACAAAGCAGCACATAAAACGGAAAGCCCAAAACCAAGAATGAGACAGCATACTCACAGAGGATAGAACCTCCAGCTCTATCTATACATCTGAAAGTAAATGTGGCGACAGAAAGCACAGTTGAAATTCATTTATGATTCTTCTGTTCTCTTCCATTTGCCAACTTCTTTTGCTATGTTGGCAAATGCTCTTGTTTCTTGCACATTTACAGCCTTCATTAAGAGACTATCTTGTGAATGATTACCAAGGAAAAGTACCCATTCTCCTCACCACAGCCAGGCTGCAGCCCAGGTGCTCCATATTGACCCAGGTATTGAGTCAAGTGCAACAATAGTGGGATAAAGCATTTGCTCTCTATGAAATGGATTCAACTCATCTCAACTCAGCAATGTTGCCTGGACATAAATGAAGACATTTTTGTTATTATATTCTACTAAAAGAGATGGACGTGACTTCATTTTCACAAGGGACTCAGGATTGACTTAGCTCTGGTGGATCAGAGGTCACTCCTGGCTCCCGTGGGAGCCAGTAGATGTACACATTATTCTTGTTAACAGTCAGCGATGACATAATTGAATACAATCTATTTGACAATGAATGAAGATAAAGAAGGGTTAGCAAGATTTGGTGGATGGAGGGAAAGAAAGCATGCAAAGCTCCAGATTCACAGTTTGGAGCTATACAGTCACTGAAAAAAACCAGCTTATTTTCCACTTTCCTTCATATTTTCTTCTTTGCTTGCTCTGTTGCCTTACGCTATGAGAACCCCGCATAATCTGTGACATTTCTTCAAAGTCTGATACTGGTATAAGAAAAGTCTGTAGAACAAAATTCTGGTTTTGCAGACCTGCGCAGTACCCTAAGACTTCTTTTCCTCCTCATTCTGTATAGACATTCCTTACAGAAACTAAGGTGCATTCTACATAAAACTGGAAGACAGCATACATCTTCAGACAGTGAGCCAGATCCTGGTCAGAGCAGTACCAATACAAACTCTACATAGGAACAGCTTCTCTGCATTTGTATGAAAGAGTAGAATTTGGTCACTGGCAGCCGGAAACTAGGAGAGCCTAGGACAGAATTTTATCAGGTGTCACCTACAAAATGTTGCTATCAGGTATATTTTCTATATTTCATGTTTTACGAAACAAAACCTATTGTTTAATTTTGCATTTGGTAATGCCACAAATAATTTAATTTCTTTAGTGATTACCAAATTATAGAAAGCTGTTGTTCCAACACAGGCAAACAGCACTGTAAGCTGACTGACTTGCCCTGCTTAATTTAACTAGGCAAGCAGGGGCATATGCTGAAGTACTACACAGGAGGATCACTTATGCAGTTACATGTTCTGGAAAGGTCTTCTCCACCTATGTATACTACCACCAACGCCACAGAAGCAAAAAATGCCCTTTAATCTTTCCGGTGGGTAATCTCTAATGTTCTCGTGGAACCTCCACACCTACTCTAGTAGCATGGCAACCATTATCAGGCCAGTAGAACTCAGTCTGTCTTCATTAGCTCTGGACATGTGTGAGGCACTAACACCTGTCAGTAGAGAGGCTGCTTAGCAAAATACGTACTGCTATATTCTAATACATCAGAGTAACACCATTTGAACCAACATTACTGTTATATATACAGATTTCTTAAACTGTTACACAGGCTGTCCAGGGATACCTTGTTTCTTTTCCAATGGATATTTAGGAAGAGTTCCTCATGAATTAGAGAGCAGAATGACTGTCAAAGAGAAACACTATAAACACTACAAAAGTTTCTGCTGTCCACGTTGACTCTACATCTATGCCTCCATTTTCCAGCACAGCCTTTTCACACTAGTCAAGCCTGTCCACTTACTACACGTACCCTCAAATGAATTTAACACTTGAAAAGTAGATATGAATTCAAACATTTTGTATTAGGTCACAAAAAAAACCCTAAAAAGAGATACTTCTATGAACAAACTTGGCCTTACCTATGTATTTAGCAGTCATGGCTCTAACAATCTGTTATCTAATGAGTGGTAAGGTCCAGCCGCTTCCTAACGGAGAGAGGGCCAAGTCAGGTAGCCAGGCTGGCAGGACAGGAGCCACACCAGCCACAGCCCTCTCCCACTGCTCCTAGGACAGGTATGCAGAAGAGCTAGAGGTACCAGCCAAAGCACTCAGAAAGTCCAGGCAAATTTGCAGTAACTAGGCAAATACAAAGTCCAGCCAACAAATCAGTCTGTGGGCCTAACTTATAGCCAGGCACAATCACAACAGAGCTTAAAGAGTGACTGAAGGCCAGGTCAGAGCATAAATGGAGTTCCTGCACCCACGGGCAGAGGTGTGGGCAGAAGCCCCAGGTGAGGCTGGTCAAGGTCCTTAAGGCTTATTAGTGCACTCAGAGCCCTGACAACATTTTGGAACCTATGCTAACAGATTGCTCACACATGGCTAGAATCAGTTTGCAGATACCAAAGGTAAAGGAGAGCAAAAAGTTCAGTTGACATTTTTCTGTTTTTTGTTGTACCACCCTATTGCTGTATTTTTTTCACTTTAATTTCACCAGCTCAAGATCAAGGCCTGATCATGATACTTGAAAAAAATCCACAAATATTTTTAAAGTTTTGTGGGGTTTTGTTTGGTTGGGTTTTTTTATTCCAACTTTGCGGAATCTGCTTAATACTGTCTAAATCCCCCATAATTACATTTTCCTAGAAAAGGACTATTTGTAGAAAAGCTTTTACTGTGCTTTAGTATGGGATATATACCTTTCCCCACAATTTTTCCTGATGCCCTCTGTATCTCTTAATCCTGAAACATTCCTGATATCTTCATACTTGAAAAAGTAGGAAAAGATGGTACAGGCTTATCTCTGCATGAATTCCTCAGCTACACTTGTGGTCTAAGCAGTACAGACTACAGTCTTAATAAAAAAAAAAAAAAAAAAAAGTCAGAAAAAATGTCAGAAAGGAAAGAATCAGTAACAGATTTCCATTACACTCTTCTTAAGTTGCCACCTTCTGTTCTCGCATAGGGAGAGTAGGTGAAGAACAAAAAAGATAAAACTAGCTCAGACTATTTTTGAACTATTTCTTTCAGCTGTTTTTGTTTGCACTATTACAAAGCCTTGGCAGGCAAGGAAAATATTCTCAGAATAGCAGATTTTTTGCTTTGTTCTACATCTGTTCCAAAACCATGCAATTGTATTTGAACAGCTGGCCAGTAACATGCAACTATCAAACGTGACAATGACATATGATCACAGTGTTCTTTGTGGAGGACTGAGGTTTCAAAGCTGAATTAAACCCTCAGATTTACACATCTGGGTCTTAGAGGTACATATTCAGATTTAAATCATACTTTTTATTTTTCTTGAATTGAGCTTTCTGTTGGCAATGAAGAACAAACAAGTACTCGTTATATCAAAATAAAAAACTGGAACTGCTCTGCAGAAAAGAATTTCCTGGTGCTATTGCTAGGACTAGAAGCAGAGGAGCTCAGTCTGGCCATATGCGATTACTGTGCTACATGTAATTTTAGAGTTTTGAAATTGTATTTTGGCTTTTATGCAAACGTGTAAAGAAGTTCAGAAAAAACCTTGATGAGCATCCATAACTCCTTCTGTGTCCTCATCTACTTTGTAACTTTGTATCCAGGGGTTCACATAACCCAATTGTGAAATGCCCCTTTACAATCTTGGGGCCAACTATGTTGTCTTCCTATGTTATGTGCCTGCCGCCCTATATGGAGAAGCTTGAATTTACACCTACAACCTTCATAAAATCTCTCCTTGAAGAACTCCAAGGGGATATCAAAGCTATTCTTCTGGGTAGGAAATAACATTGACTTAAGCTAAGCTTTTAAGTAAAGTTTCTTGTAACTGCTGCAACAAACACCGTAATTAACAGTTATAATAACGTTCAGAGATTTTTATGCTCATACTGAATGAGATCTGTACAGCATCTGCTCTCCAAAATGTAAGTGAAAAACAAAAGGACAAATTAATTAGCTACTGGAGGAAACTGACGACTATCACAGTACACGTCATTAGTAAAGAAGTGCTGAAGCAGCTTGCTTGTTGAACGATGATTTTTATAAAATGTAATTAGTGTAAGGCGCTGCAGATTGCCTCACACGTTTGTCTCGATGCAGGTTCCCCTTCCCCCTCCTTTCTCCCTTCTGCTCACGCAACATCAGCTTTCAGCCAAACACTGTGGCACTGGGATGGCTGACAGCCGCCACGGCCTAACCTGAAAGCTAAAAAAAGCCCACAAACAACAAAACAAAGAGCAGGGCTTAGCTTATTTTCATCAGCTGAACAAATTGCAAAAAACCAAAAAACCCAAACAGCAGGCGGAGCATGGAGAGCACTGACACGGCAGCATGTTGGAGTGCGAGCGTCACTGCAGCTGTCGTGCATCTTCCTAAATCTGGGATTATTTTATTTTTTCACCCCGACCGCTTGCACCGGTCTGTGGAAATGCCGGGCTGCTGTCGGCTTTTCCCCACAGCTCCTTCCCCGCCCTCCCCGGGCAGCACCGTCGGACTGATGAGATGCCGCAACGCACATGCACAAAATAAAGCAAAAAAACCCCCAAATATAATAAAATAAAAAAGAAAAAAATCTGTGGTAAAGGTGTATTTTCTAGGCGGGGCGGCAGCGGGGAGCACCCGAGCCCTTTAAGCTGCCCACCCTGGCCGGCAGGCCGCGGCGGCAGCTGCCGCCTATTTATACCCGGGCGGCGGCGGGCGCTGGGAGTCTTGCGCGGGGCGGTCCCGGCAGCGGCGGCGGTGGGGCCCGGGCCCGGACCGGAGTCTGCCATGGCCACGGTTCTTTCCTCCCCGCCGGTGAGCGGGAGCCGCTCCCTCAGCTGTGCCGCCGCTGCTTCGCCGCTGAGCCCGACGCGGCTGAGCCGGCTGCAGGAGAAGGAGGAGCTGCGGCAGCTCAACGACCGCCTGGCCGCCTACATCGAGCGGGTGCGGGCGCTGGAGGCCGACAAGTCGGCGCTGCGGCAGCGGCTGGCCGAGCAGGAGGCGGGCGGCGAGCGGGAGCTGCAAAGCCTGCGGGTCCGCTACGAGGCGGAGCTGGCCGATGCCCGCCGGGCGCTGGACGATATCGCCATCGAGCGGGCCACGCTGCAGGTGGAGCTGGGCAAGATCGGCGAGGAGCACCGGCAGCTGCACAGCAGGTCGGTGTCCCGGTCCGCCCGCCGCACCTGCCCGGCCCCGCCCCCCCCCCCCCCGGGCCCCCCCCCCCTCCCAGCGGGGGGACCGCCCCGGGGCCGCCGCCGCTTCTTCGGGGCTTTTGCAGGGCGAGGGGAAGGGGATGTTGCTCACCAGCAGCTGTGTGTTGGGGAGGGAGCGCTCAGTGCTGTGGGGTGTCCGGGTTGTGGGGACACCCCAAAGGTGTGTCCCTGTGAGGTTGGGGTGTCTCGGGTTAGGAGAAATCCTAATGTCTGTTAGGAGATGTGCTGCTGGGCCACTCCCTGGGATGGGTGTGGGGGTTCCCCCAGAACTTGAGGTGCTGGGTGGCCTCGTGGGGGTTCCCCCATAACTTGAGGTGCTGGGTGGTCTCGTGGGGATAGTATTGCATGAATGCATAGCTGACTGGGTTTGGCATCATACCTGAGTTTCTAGACACTCAAGAAGCTGCTATGCTGGAAAGCATCTAGAAAGTTTTGGGGGTAGGGGAAGGAGTCTCTGTATGGAGTCAGCTCGCACCTCTTTTGGGCTTTTTAGCTCCCCTAGAGGGGAATACACAGAGAAGGTAGTCCTGTGAGCAGTACAGCTTACCTGGTCCAGGCTGGCACTTCACAGAAATTGTCCTAGTGGCGTTTAGGTCTTGACTTGCATGCTACAGGGATGAACTGCCTGCTGTTTCAGGCTCAACTTTCTTGCCAGCTGTGTATCCTAAGCCTGGCATCATCTTGTTGTCTAGTCTCACCAAGCCTGGAACAAAGGGGTGGCCCGATGTAAATGCAATCAAATCCTCTTGAAGGAAGGAAAAAGGTGGGTAGCGAAGGGGAGGGAACAAGTGTCCAATCCCAACAAGCTTGCTTTATGGATATATCCAGAGTGCTAGCATTGTTAGTTATTTTAATGTCCCATTATACTGCTAAATCAATTGCAGACTTGCCATAATTTTGCTGTCCACAGGCCCTCTAATTCTCATTATAAACATGCATCATAGCACCTTTAGGCAGCAGCTTTTTCTCTTAACATTTGTATGGAGCAAATACTGCCTCCTCGTAGGCTAAGTAGGACTTAAGTAGCTGTTCTACTTGGGAATAAAATGTGTTTTTACTCCAAGCTTCTGTTTTCAGCTGCTTAGAAGTTCTTGGGCTTGTCTCATTCATTCTGGGTTTTGGCTCGTAGATCTGTTTCATAAATCTAACCAGCCACTTGAGTGGACAGTGAGGAGAGGGGCAATCCGAGTTCTAAAACTTTTCTGCTGCTCTTTGTGTTTGTATAACTCTGGGTTTGTTTATAAAGCTTTAGGCTTGGTAGGTATGCGAGCCTCTGAACTGATTTTTTTTTTTTTTTCTTTAAAGTAACTAGGTCTTAGAAGTGGTTAACTTCACAGCCCATGGGAAGTGATACAGAGTACATGCTGCTTTCTGAAAGGACTAGACTGAAATCCTAACATTGAGTGAGTTGTATCTGGGATGTCTAACTGCAAATGTCTCAGATGACTTGGAACAAACTACTTTGAGGGTATCGTTCCCTTTATATATACACACCCTTTAAATAACCTGGAACTCTTATAGGATGGAATGTCACCAGATAACTTCTACACAGCATTTACCATTGGCTCTTAATAATTGCTGGTGAAGAGACTTAAAGCTTCAGCAACAATAAAGTGTGCTTGCATTTCAGCTTTTTTCTTACTATTTAAACAGTGGTAATTGGAAGTAGGCCAAAGCCATTTGGGGAGGAGGAGCTGTGGATAAGCATATCAGTTGGTTGAATTTGGAGCCTGAGGAAGGTCAAAGCAACTACAGTAGCACAGCAGAGAAAGACAAGACCAGTTTCTTTCTGCACCAGTGAGTATAGATGTGCATTTTGCTACTGAACCTGAAATAAGCAGCGTAGCAAGCTGATGCTGTAAGAATGAATTCTGCAAGTGCTGTTAATGTCCTCTTGTCTTGACAAACTGGAGTCTGTTTCAAACCTACTGAACTCTTTTTGGTAAAATTATTTAAATTCTCCAGGTCAAACATAGGTGGAACCCTGATTTACAAGGAATGCAAATGGCAGTGCCTCAAAGTTATTGCTTGCAATTAATTGATAGTCAGTAAACTGCTTAGTTCTGGAATGGTTGGTACATGGAATGTTGTAGACTACTATAACTGTCACTGCTTGCTGCATAATAATGTGAAGTGGTGTTCTGAACCCCAAACTTGGTTTAAAAGGGCAGTAAATGCTCTTGTCAAAGCCAGACTTGTTAAATTGCTGTTCTTAAAGACGAAATGACTCACTGAAAATAATGTTTGTCAGGAAAGACCACAGGAAACCTGAACCTGACTGCAGAGGCCTGCATCAGGAAAGTGGACTGTTAAAACACAGATACTAATGGAATTTCAGTCTTGCATGCATTTTGATTGCAGAATGGAATTTATATTATTTTAGGATGAAAACAGTGAATATTATGTAGTGTAGTTATATAACAGTCAATATTATGTAGTAGTGTTATTGATGTACTTGTTAATATCATAACTAATACTCACAGTAAGTGGTAGTGGTAGCAGAGATCCCCAAAAGAAGGTGGCTAATTAATACCTAGAAAAGAGGAAAAAAACCTGTTAATAGTAAAAAAACCTACAATATATTATCTTGTTTTTCATTGTTACACCGTAGAGTTACTCTTTTCCTGGAGTCCGAGTAAAGAATAAGTAACCTCTGCTAGCAAAACATTTGGTTTTGCATCATGGTCATGAACAACACAGACAACAAATGTCTCTGAAGAGCATGGCTAGAAAAGGCCTTGAGCAAGAACCTGATGCAGCCCCAGGCCTGTGTTGGAACCAACCCTACCTGCATCCCTTCCAGCAGATGTTTGCATAACCCTTTTTTAAAATCCCAGATGATGGAAATTCCAGAATATTCCCCCCCCCGCCCCAGGCGATGTGCTTCAGTGTTGAACTACTGTTGGTTTCCTCTCCTTAACATCTAATGCAAGGATTCCTCCCTGCAATTTAAGCCTGCAACTTCCTGTCTTTTCCACAACTGACATGGAAAACAGATTCCCTTCCTCTCTGCAGCAGTCTTTCATGTATGTAAAGACTGTTATGTCTCCTGTCACTTTTCTCTTCTCTAGACTAAACAACCCTTACTTTTTTTCTAATCTTTCCTTGCAGTCCAAGCTTTCTAGAGCTGATCACTCCGGCAGAATGGCTTTGGACTCTCTCCAACTGGTCTGCTCAGTTATCAACTGGAAAAGTCATTGTATGAATTACCAGAACTTGGCAGAACAGATTTTGCTAAAATAAATTGAAGACTTCACTCTTTGCAATCTCAAATCTGAGTTTTGAGCAGGAAGTCAGGCTCTGGATAGTGGTCAGGCAACTGCAAGGATTTTAGAGGTTAGAGCAGTTGGGGAAATTACCACCCCTTTTTCTGACAGGAACTCGCTGTGGGCCTGGCACTTCTCTGCTGTGGTGCCAAGTAAAACTGGCAACTTAAACTGTATTGGCCATCCGGGTGGTACCTGAGGGCTCTATACCTGAATATTTGTGTGAGGAAATGGCCCTCTTCTGAAGGCAAAGCCTCTCTTGCCCTGTAGCTCTGCCATGGTGTGAAGGAGGGAAGGGCACCTGGCGCTTCCTGAGGGAGAAGAGCCCCTTGTGAGGGCGCTGTGAGGGGAGGGCGGCTGCTGTGGGGCCTCACTGCCCTGTGGCAGGAGCTGAGGGGCTGTGGCAGGCAAAGCCCCATCTGGGGATGCGGGGCTGACAGGACCTGCTCGCCAGGGCTGGGCCGGTGGCCTCCTGGGGACAAGTCTTCTCCTGTGCTGTGGGCGGGAAGGTCCCAGGGGGGCTGTGAGGGAGGAGGAATCGCACCCCCGGCAGCCAGAGCTGTGCTCTGCCTCTGTCTGCAGAGGAAGGGGTGCTTTGCCCCCTGTGTGTGCTGAGCATCGCCTGCCACCCTGCCTCAGGAAAGCTGCTCGCACCCAGCCTGGCTGCCTGTAGGGGCTGCGGGGCCTCCCTCAGGGCGGAGGCGGCCTCCATGGCTGCTCCCTCCTGGTGAGAGGGCCCTGTGGCGCTCTGGGGCCTCAGCAGCGGTGTGTTTTAATGGCCAGTAGGCACTTTGCCAAGAAGCTGGTGGTGGCCTTTGCTGCTGAAAGGAGGTGTCTGCGTGAGCAGCTTCTTCAGTGGTGGCAGGTCACGGTGGTCTGGTGAACTTTGGCTTTGAGTGTGACTAGTCCCTCCCTGTGGAGACGGCGGCCTACGCCGTCCCTTCCCTCTCCGGTTGATAATGCTGTGGAAAATAGCTGGCTTCCGCATAGGATTCACGGAAAACAAGCTGGAAACTGGGTCAGAAATCTTTCTGGTTAAACAAATGATACTTGTCCGAGGGGCCTGTCTGGTTTGTTTCTTAGATCCTCCCCTGTGCTCTGGCAAGTGTTAACTAACTGCTCTTCTGTTTCAGTTCTGCCACAGACCCCTGTGAAGGTAAACACGTTTAAAACAAACTTTCTCGCTCACCAGCTGCAACTTACGAGTGTAAAATTGTCACTTGCAGGAATTCAAAAAAAGAAGCCGATTTGAACCTGGCACAGGCGCATGTGAGAGACCTCGATGCTCAGCTGAACGCAAAGGAAGCTGACTTAGCAACAGCTTTGAATGAGAACCGAAGCTTGGAGAATAACCTCCGTGAATTAAAGGATCAAGTAGTCAGTGTAAGACTTGTTCCTGGAATGTCAACTTTGCTTTCATTCCTGAAGCTTTTGCTTGTTTTTTTCCACAACTAATTATTGAGATTTAAAAGCAGGGAAAGACTTATCGATGGCAATGACAGGTGGACAAAAAGCTTTCTGCAATCCTACTGAAAGGAAATGCTACTGATGGTTGGTCTGTTAATTTCCACCTGTTGTAGGTACCTTTAATTTTATTCTGTGCCCACAGTATGTAATATTTCTTGTTCTGAGGACAAAGTAAGTTGAAATCTGTTGTATTGCTATAGCCCCTGTAGCATTTTCTAACATGTCATCAAAGGCAGCATTTGATGGATCCTGCTTCACTATGCTTAAATCTAGGTAGAATAAATAAGTTCTGACTATTCAGTTCAGCCCCGAGGAGAAGGACTTGGGGGTGTTGGTTGATCACAAGCTCAACGTGAGCCGGCAATGTGCCATCGCAGCCCAGAAGGCCAACCGCATCCTGGGCTGCATCAGAGGCAGCGTGGCGTGCAGGGCGAGGGAGGGGATTTTGCCCCTCTACTCCACTCTGGTGAGACCCCACCTGCAGTACTGTGTCCAGCTCTGGAGTCCCCAACAGAAGAAGGACATGGACCTGTTGGAGTGAGTCCAGAGGAGGGCCACAGATATGATCAGAGGGCTGGAGCACCTCTCCTATGAATACAGGCTGAGAGAGGTGGGCTTGTTCAGTCTGGGGAAGGGAAGGCTCCAGGGAGACCTTATAGCAGCCTTCCAGTATCTGAAGCGTGCCTACAGGAAAGCTGAGGGACGCCTTATCAGGGACTGTAGCAATAGGACATAGGGTAATGGTTTTAAATTGACAGAGGGTAGATTTAGATTAGATATTAGGAAGAAATTCTTCACTGGGCGCTTTGAGGGCGCTGAGATACTGGAACAGGTTGCCCAGAGAAGTTGTGCATACCCCACCCCTGGGCCAGGCTGGAACGTGTCCCTGCCCATGGCAGGGGGTTTGGAACTAGATGATCTTTAAGGTCCCTTCCAACTCTAACAATTCTATGATTTTATGATATTTTTTTTGTAGGCTCTTGTGCTACTAAAATCAACTCTGCTTGAGTTGCTACTCTACCAATGCATTTCTAAGAGCATAGTTTTTGTATCTTCATGCTTTAATGTGATCACTGAATGAGCTAATTTCAAATCTTTAGGATAAAAACTTAAAAAAAAAAAAAACAAACAAAAACACAACAACAAAAAAACCCACACAAACTTCTATCATTAGAGCAGCATACTCCAATGCTGGAAGCGTATAATAGTTTGTCAACATAGTTAAGCTATATTTGGAGGATTTCACTTGTTAAGCATCAAACCAATTATATTGGAATTTAGGGAGAAGTTTGGAATACTTAATGTTGTGAAGGGGTGGAACGTATATGGATGGTACAATTGATTGATCAGAAGTCTACTTTGAGGAGTCAAACTTTAGCTGGTGGGATTAAGGGCTGCTCTATATTTGCCATGTGGGAAATCTGGCCTACATAAAAATTAAATAGGGTTCTTCTGTTGCTAATAGGTTGGATCCCACTGAAATAAGAACTTAAACAGAGTAACCAACTTCACTTAAGCAGTGTGTTTTGATTGCTGTGGGAATGAAGTTGAATGACCTGTAATAAGTTGATTGTTGTAGTTTGGAAAAATGACCTCTTAATTTTGATCACACTGATGTCTCTCTCTTCTAGCTGCAGCTGTCACTGGAAGATACCAAAGAACATCTCCACAGTGAAATGTTGAGGAGGGTGGACCTGGAAAATCATATGAAAACTTTGCAGGAACAAATTATGTTCCAGAAGCGCCTTCATGAAGATGTATGTTTTAGCTTATCAACAAGTATCTTTTTTTAGGTGTCCATGATCCCTGGATGCACTTAAAAGCAAAGTTAAGATGTGCTTTATCCTTAAAAAGGTAACTAGCTGAGTCAACCTATGACAGCCCACCAGCCAATAAAATCTACCAAAATAGGAAAAAGTACACAACCTCATGTTAACTGGCATAGTACCAATAGGTATCTGGAATATGAGATCATTTTCTTAGGCTGTACTTCTGAAGGTAACTACAATCCCAATATACTACTTTGTGTAACTGAAAGTGCATATATTACAATTAAATTTAAATGATTCCACATGTTTGCTGGAAGCTTAAAATAATCGAAGTTAAATCTCCTTTAATAAGCAACTTATGTTCCCTACTTCTTTAATGCTTATTGAAGGTGTCTGGTAACCTTTGTGTGAGAAGTCAGTCCATAGAACTAGAAAACATGAATGTAAACCAACTTCCTTCTGACTGGAAGGAATCTCAAAATGTGTGGTTTAAGTGATAGAGAATTCCAGTTTATCTAACCAAATACTGTTACTTTTTGAATAAAACAAGAATATTTAAAGTAACAGTGCTTAAAGAACACATGCATATACACTTCAGTTTCTAAGTAAAGCAGAGAAATCAATCTAGTCCAAAGAATTATTCTTAAAATCAAATTCAAACTACTGCAGTTATTAGTTTATGCAATGTTGGTAGTGAGGAAGCAAAACAACCCAGCACAAGGTGGAAGTACCTGACCTAATGGATGAAAATCTAAGATCTGAATGAAGATTAATTTCCATGCACTCAATGATAAATCTGCTTCAATACTGAGTGACTTGCTAAGCTGGTACAGTAAGTCCAGTCTCAAATGAACCTGTTTTGCCTTGCTTATTCTCTGAGGCATTTCTTCTCCTAGGAACTTAAGGAGACGAAAAGAGTCCATGAGAGCAGAGTAGCGGAAATAGAATCTGGCCGTCAGAGAGAACTTGAAAGTAAGCTCTCAGATGCTCTGCAGGGGCTCAGAAAACAACATGAAGAACAAATTCAAGGATACAAAGAGGAGCTGGAGCGAACATTCAATGCAAGAGTGAGTCTATAAAAGATGCCAATAAAAGAAAACTTAAGTTCTCTGCACCTTGATATGATTAAAGTCACATGAACATAAAAGGCTGACTGATGGAGCCCTTGTATTCAATGCAGAGCTTCCTGGCATAAGTTGTTATGGAATTTCGAAGTGGTGTCAAATTTTAAAATAGAAATTCTGTGAACACTTGGTCCCAACAAAATTGCTTCAAGCACCATACTGTCCCTTTGGGGAGCAATCAGGAATGGCTAATGTAATAAAGTTGATCATAATTCAGACTTCTGACAAAGCTGAGAGCTTGTCTGACAAATTCAGGACTACGGTGTGCTATGTTTGTATTAAGCAATTTCAGTATTATTGAATGAAACTTAACCTACTGATTATAGTAGGTAGTAGCATGGGTCTACTTTATCCTTTCTTGGAACATCTCAAGGTTGAACTGCTCTAGAAATAGCTCTGTGCTGCTTATAGTGATGCAGGAACTGTTCAGTAATAGAACTTTTGGGGAAGAGCAATAGTTTGATAAGCACACCTAATATCCTGTAGCCCCATGCTTTGAAGCTGCTTAGCTTCTAAACATATTCTCCATTATTCTGTTGGGAGAATCCATTTACTTCATATCTATACAAAGACTTCATGCATCTGTAACTGAAATACCCTAATCCAGCAATTTTCACTACTTGATTACTGCTGACTTTTTCTGATGTGAGTGTCAAACTTGTGTAAACCTCCCTGAAAAGCAACAAAAAACTTTCTGACCTGGACTATACTTAAATGTGCTTATACCAATAAAACATAACTATTTCCAGATGTAACAGCTGGAAATCACTTGGTTTTCCTTCCTTATTTAAAATACATGGTCATAAGCAACTCATTACTAATAGTGACTTATCCATAGCTGGAGAACGCCCAGATATCTGCAGCAAGACACAGTGACTTTGCCAATGCTGCTCGGGAGGAGCTGATGGAAACAAAGCTGAGAGTTGATGTTCTGACATCTCAAATTAATCAATACCAAAGCCAGGTACTGTCTTTATTTGTATATCCTTAGAATTATTTTAATTTAGATACCTAATTCAAAATACTGGCTTCTCCTCTCTAATTTTCAGTTGTGATTTAATTGATTTTTTTCTCTTCCCCTTAATTTTAGAATGTTGCTTTGGAGAATAGAATAAAGGAGCTACAGGGGATGCTGGATTATGATCGCGATCTCCATCGAAGGCGTATGGCTGAAAAAGAGAAAGAAATGGCACAAGCCCAGCAGCAGGCACAAGCACAGTTGGAAGAATATGAGCATCTCTTAGATGTGAAACTGGCTCTAGATCTGGAAATAAATGCCTACAGAAAGATGCTGGAAGGAGAGGAACAGAGGTAGGCTATGGCAAGATCCTCATATGAGGTCTTGCTTCATCCAAGATCTCTATGCTAATTAACTGTATATTCTGCAGAACATGGAGGAGGGAAGAAATAAATATTAAGTATGTGATTAGTGCCATAATTTACTTATTGAAGCATAATCTTCTTGTAGACAGTATTTATATCCCACATCCACCACGTGGTGTAGTAAGATGAAGTAACTTGATAAACCCAACTGATAAAGTTCAAAGGTCTGTTAGACATCCCTTCCTAGAACCAAACCTTCTTAAAGCTTTGTGCTACATCCTAGAGATATATCAAAGACAGTGCTTAAGTTTCACGAATGAAACGGTATCAACTCCCAATTATCCAGACACTGCCTGGTGAGAACAACATGGACTCAATGCACACTAAGAAGAGTCAAAAACTTAAACTACTTCCACTAAAGACTGTGTCTGTAGAGACTTTAAAGGAATACTTATTGCAGTTGGGAATCTTCTCTTATTGACATAAGCTTGCTCTGAACTCTAGGGCTGGGGCTGTCTTCCAGGCTTAACAGGCTACTTAGCTACTCTTGCCAGTAAAAATAAAATCTTATATTCAAGACTTCATGGAAAGCTTGGATATAAGAAGCTGTTAGGCTTGGCTTGGCTATAGTGGGAGGATAGAAGTGACATGAAATAAGCAGATCGGATATTCGAGTGAATGTTATCTGACTCCCTTCTAGGCTAAAGCTGTCACCCAGTCCATCTTCACAGAGTACTGCAACTCAAGCAACAAGTCAAGGGCGACGGCTCCTACATGGGAAGAAAAGGAAAGTGAAAGAAGCCAGAAAGAGAGGGCACAGTGCTGGATTTCAGACTGTTCAGCATGCTTCATCTTCTGGAAATGTATCTATTGAAGAAATTGATGCAGATGGGAAATTTGTCAGGCTTAAAAACAAATCTAATGAGGTATTTCTATTCATTCAAGTCTGCATGGCCTTCACAGCAAAGTATGACTTCTTGAGAACTGACTTGTAGCTTAGTAAGAGATGACAATAGGGAAGGATTTGAAGAGACAAGGGAAGAGTACTGCCAAACTAAATAAAGTGGGGACTTCTCAGCTAACCCGGCTGCTCTCAAGAGAAGACTAGAGACTGATTCTTTTTCTTTTTTGTACTGCAGGTGTTTTGTTCACAGCAATGTCTGGGAAGTGCTTTTGGGGGGAAGTGCACTGGGTTCTAACACAGTTGTTTCTCACCAGGTTCAGTCTAGCACTATCAGAAGTACTACTTATTCTTGAACTCGTCCTTAGTAAATTGGATAAAGGCAGCTTCTTATTACTTACAAAAGCTTAAAACAGCTAAAAGGGTGAACAGAGCTGACAGTATCTAATCCATGTAGAGGGTTTATCTGACCAATTAGATAATTCTTTGACTAGTCCGCAAATCCAGAATTACTAGAATTAATCCTCAGAGCTCCAAAACTTGTGGCTGGTAGCTTAGCCAGTTGAGCCTGAGACGCCTTAAAACCTTCACGGGCCACTATCTGTTTGTTATATATATGGCTCAAGTTGGTAGATGGGCATGACCAACTTCATTTATCAGAATCTCTCTCATAAAAAGCATCACAATCCCTCTTCAACAGAAGGCAAGAATAGATGTGCCTAAACTTGTGGGGCTAAGGTTAGTCCTAAGAAAGTACTGGGAGAAATCATAGGGAGGCTTTAAACTTGAAAGCGTCCTCAAAATTAATCAGATTCTTGTATGCTACAGGAGCGGAACTAAAACTGACCCTTGAGTCTGGAAAGAACCTTGCACTTGTAAGATATGGTGTTTGTCTGTAATGCTGAGAGAAACTTATTGTCCCACAGGATCAACCACTACATGGATGGGTGTTAAGAAGACATCTTGGAAGTGTGCCAGATGTAACATACAAATTTCCTTCACGGTTCACTCTTCAGGCGGGCCAAGTAGTTACAGTAGGTAGTGGTTTTGTAAAACTTACTCAGAGCTGTTCTTGTCATGTTAGATAGCTATAGAGATTCATGTAATAAGGAAAACTAAATTGATGCTACAAGTGCCTAAAAACTAAAATCCTTACATTATGTGGAGAGGACGATGGGGGAAAAATCCTTGCAACAACTTGATCTGAAATGCTGATTAAATTTTCTTTAAAGCTAGATCTTGGATTGAACTTGGATCATTCCAGATTGGAATGGGCTGTCATTGAGAAAAGAATCAATATATTCTAGTTTATTCTTAGGGTTCCCCATACTCCTGTGACTTGATACAAGTTGTGCAAAGACTTTCGCTGTTGCTAAAAGCTTTAGTCCACTACAGTTCAACAATGCTGAGCTCATGGTTTATGGTACTAAGCTAAATATTAGCTCTAAAATCATACTCTAAGTACATTTAGATAGTGATCAAAGAGCCTAATTCTACGGTCTGCACTCCAAACTCTGTACAAGCTTGCTCAAGAGATCTGTGAGTGACCCCAGGCTAGAGGCTATCTTGTATACACAAATTGGTGCCATGAGTACGTCTGTAACTATGGCTTGGCTCTGTGACTTAAATGGTATGCATGTCCAAGCAAGGCTACCTCTACATCAGGTAGAAGCTCTTACCAGCCTTTTCTGCACTGTTTTACAGTCTTCAGTTTAAAAAATAAATAAATTGCCACCATTCTTGATAGTCCTGAAAAGAACTAACCTGCCAGGGATCACAGTAGTTCAGTTTCTGTTACCGGACGTCTTTGGTATTGGAGTATTTAAGAGTTGTATATGTTAAACGGAATCCTAATCTAACTACAAATAAGATTCTGCAGAAGTTCACTCTAAATCTGTTGCAGATCTGGGGTGCAGCTGCTGGTGTAAGCCCAGGTCCTAGTGATCTGGTCTGGAAATCTCAGAAGTCTTGGGGAACTGCGGATAATATTGGTGTTACACTTATCACAGATGATGGTGAGGTAAGTGAGAGGGTAAAGAGCTTCTGCTGTCCTAATACTAAACTTGTTTGTACTTAATTCCTGAGGGTTCTTGGTGGCAATTCTATTGTATTCTAGGAACTTGCAGAGAGGAAGATAATGCTTGTATCCAGAGGAGAAGAAAGCAGTGAGCAAGATGATGACTATGAAGAAATAACTGGAAGCGAAATGGAGTTTCCATCTCGGGTAAGCTGCCGGAAGCTTAAATACATGCTATCCACAGAAACATTCAGTGGCCATTTCTTTTCATTACTGTATGAAAAAATTCCCTAAGCATTTTCCCATATCCTACAACTCTTTATATTTTTCTCGATGTCAGACCAAAAGAAGAAAAAAGAAATGTTGTTTGGTGTCATGATAGTGGTTCCTGTGAGCCTCCTTAAGCAGGTGAGATGGTGAGAATCATGCTTGTCATCTCATAGAAAACTTGCTTCATTAATAGCGCTGCAGTCTGTTGTCCTATGTAGGATGTAGCTTGCATGGCTTTGCATCAGAAGTGGAATTGATGCTTTGCTTACTCTCTGGTTGAATAAGATCAAATAGTAGCATTAATTGTTTGGTCTCTTACTACTGACACACTGAAAAATACTAGCTTTAATGTCTGTTCCATCTAAACATCTGACCAGAAATGAGCTTAAAAGCTGTTACCCCAAGAACAGAACGCAAATGCTAACTAGATATATTTTATTTATGTGGGATGAATGACTTATCAGACACTCCAAAGAGTGTCCCTGAATGGCTCTTAAGATAAGCTTAAGTTCACACTGAAGAAATCTAATATTTCCATTCAGAAGTATTAAAAGGCTGAAATAAAGTTCTCGGTGTATCGATTGCCTAAATAGCTCTTAAATTCAAGCATGAGTTTGAGACCTTTTTGTTCCAGCTCATTTCCAGGAACTACTTTTTTTCATCTTGCTGTGCAAAGTAAGTATCTCAGCCTTGCTTCTGTCATAAATACTTCCTTCAATACTTTCCAAGTGGAACTTCAGTACAGATGCGGGTCATGCTAATGGAATTAACGCAGTCAAATAGAATAAGCATGTTTTGCCTTCAATATACTTATAATCCTTTGGCTACAATTTGCATATTGTAATGCCCTGTGAAAGACTCTCTAGCCCCTCCAAATGGCTTTTGACTGATCACATTATGAGTCTGAACATCTGCATATTGGACGTTCCTAGTGTACTTTGATGTACTAGTAGTCAGGTATCTTTAACTGCTGAAGTAGTCTAAAACAGAGCTAATACAAGGGTTTTAAATTGATCATAACTGAACAATTATGGACTGTACTTGAGCCTTGAGTTGGTTTGTTTCTTGACTTGAAATAGCACCGAGTCCCCTTTCTTGGTAGAAGCACCAAGGCCCTGAGCACAGGGGGATGCCTAGCTAAAAATTCATTCTCCCCCTCTTGCTGACTCAGCATGTGAGCTACCACAACTCTTGCTAAAACTGATCCTACACAGTTACAAGGAGTACATGTATCTTACTGCACCAGGTCTTAAAGCCCCCACCATTCCCTAGATACTTTCATAACATACCTGTCTGAAGACTGAGAAGTATCTTAGTACTGTCTTTCTGAAGAAAAGGTACCTCAAACAGGCAGTTACTCTCTGCTGCTTGGTTCTTTCCTTGTCCTTCTTTCAAACAGAAAATCTGGGTAAATATCTATTAATATAATACCATCTGGCTTAAAGGCTGTTTATCAAAATCTCCTGACTTACATGCGCATTCTTGTAATATTTGCAGTCTCACTGAAGGAGGGTGAGACCCTGTTAAATAGGCTATTGAGAAAGGTTCTATAATGCTATTCTGCACAGCATATGCCAAAATGGTTGAAGTAACACTAGTGGAAGCTTTAGGCTCACAAAGAGACCTAGTGATACAAGCTGCTCTTCATGTTTGGAATAGGGCCTCTTTTTTTTTTTTTTTAAAGGCTCTTCATTTGAATTGACTAATAATAAGGCTCATTTGGCAATCAGTGATGGAAAGCAAAAGTAACTTTTTTTTCCTTATGCCTCTAATCTGTTTTATCAGCAACTTTACAATACAGTTGTAAGCCACTTATGGTAAGGATCAATTCTAATACTCCCACTCAAATTTAATTTCATTCCTGTCTGCTGAATTCCTATCAAACCTTTGCTATTAGTACCTCTATGCTTCTGCTGCATTGGTAGTACTGAAATAACGGCAGCTTAGTAAAAAAGTTAACTTCTTGCATGCAGTAAAATAATGCAAAGAAAGCATGCTGTGCTTTTAAAGGAAGGCGGGGTTACCATGGTTCTTGCTTCTGTTTTTACCATCCTAACTAAGGTAGCATGAATCTGCATGGCAGTTGAATTTTGATGGTTCAGAACTGAGGTACCGATAGATAGCTCGATAGCCTTTCATTAAGGAAGGCACAGGCCTCATGTATTGCATGGACTTACATTCTTAAAAGCTTGTTTTCTTCTTCCCTCACCCCCAAACCATCTAGCATAGTTAAAGTGCTGGCTCTCCTGAAAACCTGCTTTGCTTTATCAATAAGTTACTGTATTTACAAAACACTAAAAATCCCACACACCTATATGAGGATCGAGTAGGTAACCAGCAATAAATACTGTTTGTACACATGCTAATTAGCCTAACATCTTAATGTTTTATTTCTGCAGCAAAATGAGGATGCCAGCTGTTCTGTCATGTAACGTGGACAAAGAGATGATCATCTGAAAACACGTGTCAATCCCAGGTGACATAGACTACATGTGTTTTGGTATCTTCTGCAATATCTGAAACTTGGAATTCACATCTCCCATCTGACCTTTCTGTAAGAAACATTGTCCATAACATGATGAAATTTCCTACCTTCTGATACTGGACCCTGTTCTTGGATTCACTGGTATAAAGAGCAGTAGAATACAAGCTCCATGTGAAGTTATTTTTATTTTAACACCAGGATCTGGTGTCCATGACCTGCTGAAACAGAGGATGGTACACAGTTTACAAAACTTCTAAACTTTTGCCCTAGAAGGATGCTAAATACTTGACAATTCTGATAAGGTGTTTCTCCAAAGGTGTAATCTCTGTTTCAGGCCTGAATGGGAAATTGCATGGGCCAGATCACACCCTAGCTTGCACCTTGAGCAAGTCTGAACTCGGCTGAAGTAAAACACTATCTTGAAGAGTACTGAGTGCCTGTAATGCTTCCTGCTCAGATCCTGATGCTGAAATACATGAAACTGGTCTACATCACCTGCTAGAGAGAAACATTTTAAAATTTAAAGCCAGTTGTAAAAAATATTCATCTTATTAAAAGTACAGTTTCTATATTTTAGCACCTGGAAATCCACCAGTTTCAGTATTCCTAGATACAGTATATCACAGCATAGCTGTGTCAAACTGAACTTGGACACACGTACCCAGTAAATGTGAAACAGCATCTCATTCCAACAGAGCAGGTACTGTAACTAGCAATATTAGCACTGTTTGAATGTTCCCAAGAAGCCAGCTTTCTTAGGAGCTAGACAAAACATGCTGAAACAAAAATCAAAACTAGGAAGCACCAACTGTAGTAAAAGGTGCATCAAAAGTATCTGCTCTTAGAATCCTGCTGTACTAAATCTCCACACAGTCTGCAGTACTGCTTTATGTATGTGTAATGGGGCAGCTGGGGGAGGACTGTCTGCTGGCCAGTACGTAATTTACTGTAACTTTTAATAGCTCTGCAGTCTATGTGAAGCCTGACCTATAACCCTCAGAAACCAGGCACTCAGCCTCTGGGGCCACTGCATTCAATTATTCTTAGCCTCTTTTTACTAAAATGCCTACCTGCTGGCTCTATGGTAAAGAAAGGGCCTTGATGAGCCACATAAAGTACACTTCTCTTTAAGAGCAGGAGGGGAGCAGCTGAAGGGAGAAGAGCAGCTGAGATTGCAGATTTCTCCAAATGCTGGAATAGTTTTTTTGACTGCCTCATGCCTTGCCAAAGTCTGCAGTTCTGAATTTAAGAATTGTTCTGTGTTAGGGTGCAGTTGTTAAAGTGAGGCTTTCCTTATACTAGCTTAAACTCTCTTAAATTATTTTAAAAAAACTAGTTTTGAGACATCAAGACTAGATGCAGCTTTAATACTTGCATTTTAGCAGATATGAATTCTTGTTGTACCTTATGGCCCACATAGAAATAGATGCTGCTATGAAATTGCCATATTTATCTTGATTTCTTAAATTTTTTAACTACTAAAGATATTTTTCATGTATATAAAAGCAATCTTGGAGTTTAATATTTGCAGGTTCAATAATAAAGTTCTGTTTGTTCATGGATCTTATTTGAGTGGATCAAAAGACTTTGAATCAATAAAGCTGGTGTGTTTAGGGAAGACTCCCTGCAGAAACCTTCAGAAATACACTATGCTGCCGTGTTTACATTTATTACTCAGTTCCTCAAATAAAGCCAAACTGCTAAAGAACTTAAGAAGAGGAATTTTCGGTGTTTCAAATTAAATCTTTTCATAGTATCAAGGGAAGGATGGTATGGAAGTATTTCTATATACTTTATCCTAATTGAGGCCAGTATACTGCTCTCTTGGCTTGCTTCCAGCTTAGTGTTTTTGTGTAGCTGCTTCTGTGAGATGTGACGTCTATTGTAGCTGACCAGGAGCTCTATGCTAAATGGCAAGCTGCCTACAGCAAAGTGTATTTAGAATTCAAACTGCTCTGTGTGTATGCACCTGTAATTCTTTCCTCCACAGAATTCTGGTGAGACAGAAGAGATATTTCAATGCCTCTTTTCTTGCCTGCTATGGAAAGGTATGACTGCGGAGACCTCCCTGACAAAGGGGGAAAAAAGGCAAAAGAAGCTGTGAATCCCAAACCCCCTTAAAACCTTTGAACGTTGTCCCATACATTTTGTATTCAAAACATAATAGCTACTTTCATTCAAAAACTCTGGAGAAGGGCTGATGAATTTTCTTCTTTACATGAGCAAGTCCAAACTCTGAGATAACATGCCCAAAGTAGCAGGCTGCAGCTGAAGCTGCACAGAACCCTCTACTTCCCTTGANCAAGGCCAGAGATGACACCAGAAAGCCATGGTTTTGGTAGGTAGTCAGGGGCTATTTATGCTTCTTAGATGGAAGAGTTCCTGCACCTGTGATACACACAAAATTCTTTCCTCTTTAGGGAAATGCTCTTTCTACTGGACTACAGAACCAAAACCAGCTTGCAACTCTGAAGCTGGATCCATGCCAGTTTGCCTATAAAGAGTTCAGCTCCCTTCTCATCACTCTGTGTTGTACAGAGACAAATTGGCAAAAGACTACATGTTCCTCTGGGGCTGCTGAATTTTTTGGGTAACAAAGTTAATTCTATCTTCATTTTGATAGTATTTAAAAATCACAGAATAGTTTAGGTTGGAAGGGACCTTTAAAGGCCATCTAGTCCAACCCCCCTGCAACAAGCAGGGACATCGTTAATGATCAGGTTGCTCAGAGCCCCGTCCAACCAGACCTGGAATGTTGCCTCTGGGCAACCTGGGCCAGTGTTATTTGTTTTATACCTAGTCTAAATCTACTCTCTTTTAGTTTAAAACCATTACTCCTTAGTCATATCGCAACAGGCCCTGCTAAGAAGTCTGCCCCATCTTTCTTACAAGCCCCCTTTAGGTACTGGAAGGCCGCTATAAGGTCTCCCCGGAGCCTTCTCTTCTCCACACTGAACAAACCCAACTCTTTGAGTCTGTCCTCACAGCAGAGGTGCTCCAGCCCCCGGATCATTTTTGTGGCCCTCCTCCAGATCTGCTCCAACAGGTCCACATCTTTCCTGGGTTGTACTTACAATACCGGAGTCTGTCCTTCATTTTGAGGTTTTTGCATGTTTTCAGTTATAGCATGTCTTTCCCTCTCTCCCTAGCCTTCTCTTTCTCCATGTTTTCCATCCCCTTCAAATAAAATAAAAAAAAAAAAAGAGTAGAAGCATGTTTTCTTTTCATTTGTTTGCAGCAGTCACCAGTGATACTCACCTATTTATCTCAATGGAGTTCTACAGAAACCCTGTATTGAATCAGTTTGTACTTAGTTCAAAGGAATTTTTCTCTTATCCTCCTGCTAGAAGAAAATTTTAACAGACATTATAAATGCTACACAATCAGTAGGGAGGGAGCGAGATTATTAAAATTCCAGTGGCTGAGGTGTCATAAAACTAATACCTGGGCTTAATTAACGCATTTTTAATGTAGGATTGTTTTCTTCACTGAAAGCTGACATATTTAGCAGAAGTGACCTCCAGCTCAAAAACAAATGCCAGAACTATAGGAACAGAAGCAGCAACCACTGTTCTTATCCCACAGAAATATTTATTCAGTTTGGTCAGTAAATTATAGGAATTTTCAATGCTGAGAACTTGTACTTAGTACAACAACATCATAATATTGACAACAACCACTTTGCCTTTTGTCAACATACAATGTGAAACATGGATTAACTCGCTCAGGTTAAATTACAGTGTGATAGATGAAAGAGCTCAATGACATCAGTAACTTAGGAACTGGTTACAGTTAGCTTCACTTACAGTATTTTTAAAAATGGTTTTCAATATTAAAATCATTGCAGCCAAAGATAAAAAAAATCCACATACAATAATAGCAAGGAAATGCATTTTTGGAGCAACAGTGAGCTACCAGTAAACACTTCATACAGTGATCTTCAAGGCACAAAGCAAAAAAACTGGGTATGGGTTTTTTTGCAGGTTGATGGACTCAGGAAAGGTAAAATCTTTTTGAATATAAAATAAATACATTTTAAAAAGACGCATACAAAAGTCAGTAAGTCAGTCAAATAGCAAGGCTTTCACAGAATGCCACACTGACAGAACATTTGTGAATCCATTTCAGTCATGAAATCACGTTCACAGCTCGAATGACACAATCACTGAGGCAAGGGAACCATCACTTCAACATAATTAATGGGGAAGAAGCCAGACTCTCCATTTAACATCCCCTCGTACCAATTCTCATCGATCTGATTGGTCAAAGTTATGATGTCCCCTTCCTTAAACCCAAGCTCGCCTTCGTTTTCTGGCTCAAAGTCATAGAGAGCTTGGCAGCAAGGCTGATCCATGTGCATTGAAGAACCTGCCCCAGTGACAGAAAAAAACTCGGTGTTAATAGAGCTTCACAGCATCCCACAGCCACAAAGCGTAAAACAATGGGTCAAAAAACGTAGCGCTGCTGTTGTGAATTTCTCCCTCGCCCCCCGCACCTTTTCCAGTGCTTTCACCCATTAAAATCTGGTCCTTCTAGATACAAAATAATAGTAGTGATAATTAGTTTAAAGCATAGTTCTGTTTCTCCCTTCAGTTCAGATCCCACTCCATTTTCATTCCTAGTTGCCTTCCCTTTCGAAAGGATGTTTATCTCAAGCAGATAGTTCGAGTAATCACCATTGTCAAAATCGGTGTGGTCCCTTTGGAGTGGTGGCTCGAGGAACTGGAAAGGGCAGGAGTTGAGGAAGCAGAAGAGTCAACAGGGGAAGTGAGAAGTAATCGTTTAACAAACAGCACCGCCGCACACTGCTACTGCGGGAGTACCTACCAGGGGGCCGGGGCTCCGGGTCCCTCCGGCAAACGCCGGCTGCTCCTGCGCTACCGCTCCCACCTGCACCTCCCTTGGGCGGTGGTGGTCAGTTCTGGGGTGCTGCTCCCCACGTTCGTGTGTGCAAATCCTTTCTACTACACATCCTTCACCTGAGCTAAAGCAACGGTTACGCTGGGAACAACAGTGCCTGTCAAACTGTTCTACGGACAAAAACAGCTTTCTGATACCGTGTCTGGCTGTTCTTGTGACTTACACTGCAAATTTTGCAGGAAACCCTGCAAAACCAAATTTGCCCTTCATTCCAAATTACCCTTTTAAAATATTAACCATACCTTATGCAAATATAGCAGCAAGTACATATATTTACAGGAAAACAAGTAAATATAAACATTCTGTACAAAACACAATCACCATTAGCAAAAGAAGTTAACCTTCTAAACGCAGTCACCTTTTTTAAAGATATTCTCATGAAGGGGTGTTAACTGTTTTGGATTTGTGGTGTTGGTACACGTGTAATATATTCATTCATTCATATTTATGAATAAAAACTTATTCTAATAAAATGTAATGTAATATTCAAATTGTACAGCTTAGCTCTGTGGCCAGGGATTAGCCAGAGGTTCAACTGAAGTTCAGCCATAACAGATTTTTAAAAACACATACAGCATATCCAAGTAAAAGTATGGTAATTTGAAATACATTTATAAATGAAGAACAGGAGAAAAGATTTCACGCTGCTGCCATGTAAACAGCAGTAAACCACATTACAGCATGACAACTCTAGAACACTCTAGTACTTACATTAAAGCAGTTAAACCTCTCAAACACCAAGTTGTCTTACTTGCAACAATTCTCAAATATTCTAGTCTTGACTCTCTCTCCCAGCTATCACTCATGCCAACCACCTTGAATGAAATTACTTTTCACCTTGAAGAGTAATTTTTGTCAGAGTCTATCTCCACACAATTGGTAATGCAATNCTATCACACATGCCAACCATGCAATCACCTTGAAGAGTAATTTTTGTCAGTCTATCTCCACACAATTGGTAATGCAATAACAGCTAAGATGTTAAAAATGTATGCAAAAATGCATTTTAATCTGCTGATCATGGTAACATGTAGGAAACTATCCAAAAGTAACTGTTCAGGCATTTTCTAGTAAAAGGAACAAGAAGTCTCTTAAGGAAACCAGCTGACAACTATTCTGGTGGTCAGTAAATAAGAACAGGTGAAAGCATCTTTTTAATTGACAATAATACAATCAGGGACAATATTTGGTGTCAAAACTGGGAAGTAGGAATTACTTTTGTATTTTATGGGTGTGTTTTATCCTTTATAACAATAGAAGAGAGCTCTTATTTACAACAATGGAAGAGAGCTGTCAACACAGAGATCCCCCTCGGCAAACCTCCCAGATCACTGTTGTAACAGCGCTGGACCAGTCCTCCGCCTGTGGAAGGCGCGGGGTAGTGACAGTCCTACAGGAACAAACTAAATTACGGCTGGTCTAATACAATGACACAGGTCAAAGCCTGGTTCTGGACATATTTTTGCTGAAAGATTCTAAGCAGAAAAAAAGAAGACGAGCCACAGTTTCCCGATAAAAACGGACTGATTCTGTTCAAAAATAGCTCATTTACGTTCAGTCTGTGCCAAGGTGGAACTGGTACCAGCTCACCGGAACTTTTAACAGCAGAAGGCAGCGCTCTGAATAACTGACAAAGTTCCTTGCTTTCCCCTGCTGCTCTGATGGGGCTAATTTATTATCGCAAGGCAGTTAATTTCTGACAGTAAGGTATCTGATAGGAGATGGATCACATTTGGTTCATTCTAAGCTCCAAAGGACTGAAAAGAAACGTCTGGCAGCCTGGAAAGATTTGGAAACAACGGTCACCGCCAGTACAACCGTCTCACTCCAGACTGTAGGATCAGGCAAAGTCTTCATTAGAGTCAGGCAGCTGCTGCTACTGTATAACGCAAAGAGACAAAGCTTCCCTGACCAAGGTAACGGGGGCAGCACCGCCTGAGTCTGTAACATACGCTGTTTAACATCACACAATCGGTGACATGATCCCAGCCTTTTCCTGTCTATTAAATACTTGCACGTCCTTTCCAGTTGCAGAGATTTAAGGGAAAGAAATTGCACTCTTCTTTCCTGCAAACAGTGTTTATGTTAATTCGCAACACCGCACACGCCTCTTTAATTTCTCCAGTTGCGGAGCTAAAGTGCCACACTTCACTGTCACTTTCAAGGATGACTTGTCATTACTCTCCAGACCACTCAAACCTGGACAGCACAAATGGAAAACACCACCGCAAAAACAGGCTAAGCGAGAAACTGTCTGATTTCTGGAGTGTTACAGGATGAAACCATTCAATGCTAGTTTGTTTGGCTGGTTGGTTATTTCCCCCCCCCCAAAGGGAGTTATTGCCTGTACCTGCACCTTCTACACCACGCTGTATCCATATGGTAGCAAAATTATACTTTACTAATCACAAATTGGGAGCTTGCTAAGATAATTAAATCCAAGTCTCCCTCACAGATGATGCAAGTAAACATTTAGATGCTTATGTTAAATTCCAGCACATGGCAACCAGACCCCTTTATTTCATATTGTAGTCAAACCTGACAAACAAAAAGGATGAAAGGCGTGACATAACACAGCATTTAAAGAGAGCTCTAAAGTGAGCCAGATGATGCTCATAGCCTCAGCTGATTAACGAGGATAACAGTGAATTAGAACCAAAACACAGATTTGTTATCTGTGCTTAATCAAAGCAGCTAAATAATTCACAACATTAAAACGATGTTTCTGTGAATCTAGCCCTGCAAATGTGTGCAAGTCATTAGCAGTAAATAATTCCCATGTGTTAGGGACTGTACAGAGGAAAATACTATTGCTGCTCCAAGAAGCTGATGCTTAACTTGAAAAGCTACGGAGAAACACAGGAAAAGCCATTTCAACAATCAGAACTGGATCGTGGTAGTTGTGCTGAATGGATCACAGCTCTCTTGGAACTGTCCTGCTGATTTCCATGAGTTCGCTGAATACCAAGATATTACTTCCCTTGAGTGACAGTGTCAGAGAAATTAAAAGGTCTATATTTTGTTAGGGTCAATGTGTAAAGAGGGGAAATTAAGCATGGAAGTGTTTGTTTGTGTAGGATGAACAGGTCAGTTTTCTAAACGGAAAAGGAGAGGGCGATCACAATGCGATCACATGGAGACCTTAAAACATTTAGCAGTTTTGCTTAGAGATGCCTGGTTGACATTTCTAAATCGCAGACCATAAATCTAACCTGTTTCATGATTCTGATTTTAAACAGGAACAGAAAGGTTTCTCCATTTACAAGCAGGTCCCACTGACCTCACTGCAGCTCCACAGAAATCCACATGGATAACTTTTGAGTATGGAACAGGGAGAGAAAGAAGAGAATGAACAGTGATTTCACTGATGATTGTACCTGCTGGGGAGGGCAAGCACAGCATCCACAGCTTCTTCAGGAGAAAAAACCCATGGTAGATGGTCTTTCTGATATTATTAGCAACACTAAGCATCACAGTAATTATTAAATATATCCCGTTTCTCCTTTTCATCTCTTTCATAGTTTTATTTCTTTTCCGTTCTGACAGCAGAGTGAGCCAAGCAGTAAGCGAGCGCCCATCACTCAGTGATGTGCGCGCCGTTGATGCAATATTCCATGGACAGAATCAATGAATGGAAGTGGCTCACTCCTTCCTTATCCTACTGATCAGCGGTCATTTATTTTTCAGTTCATTCACTGAATTTTAGCTCATCAAAATTCGCATTTTGCTTTAACTGAATGGTCTGGAAGCAACCTTGAGAAGTCATCCAGTCTGTCTTTCTCCCAAAGTCAGGACTGATTACCCTTAAGGGACATCTTGGATCAACTGCTTCATGGCAATGATAAACCTCTGCAATGATAAACCTCTGCACCAGTTTATATACAAATGCTTTCTCCACACTCTTTCTCCACTGCACATGCAAAGGAGAAAAAAAAAGCCTATATAACTTGACAAGTAATTGAAAGGGGCCTAGAAAATTTTATGCTGAATTTTTTAATAAAGGTTGCTATGTTTTTGCTACTTTCATCCAGATGTGCTGTGAAAATAACTAGAAACTTATTATCATTGCTGCAAACGTTCCCAGTGCTCTGAATGAAATGTGTCCTTGAATCACATCTTAGGAACCAGCGGTCCGAATGGAGAGGAGTGCGCGAAGAGGGGTTGTCTCCCTCAACCCCACATTTGACAGCAACACAAAACTGCTCTTAGTGTTTGGGCAGCACGGGGAGCTTCGCTAACACACCCTCAGGTACCTTGAGGCACAAAAGAAACAAATGGAGGAATAAGATCTCGCTGGGTGGATTTATGCTGCCAAACTGCTGCAAATCTCCTTCAGTAAGGACTGTATGATAGCTTCATCTTGTAGCAGAGGGCAAGAAAATTAAAGAGATATTAGAAGGTGCATGAAGTTACAGCTCCAAGCTTTATTCTTTCACCTTTAGTTCTCTCATTTCTCTCCCAACAACCTTTAAAAAGGAACAAGACTGAAGGAAAGAGGAAATTGGAGAGCGAGGGGAAAAAAAATAAAAAAGAAGCTTTAGAAAAAGATCCTAGATACAATGCCAAGTACAGAAGGGAACTTTTGGCTCACTGCTTCCTCTCTATTTTCCTTACAAATAATGTTTATAGAAAAAATTGGCTTTTTCATTCTCTTTTCTTTGCATATTGTTGTCTTTTGTGGGTTTTTTTAATTATTATTTTTTTTATTGGTCTTCTCTCATCACACACTGTAGCCATTAAGGAGACAGGGCAGAATAATTTTATTCATGAGATGAGGAAAAGCTATTTCAATGAGTAGTGTAACCTTACTAATTATTCTCATTCATGCAACTTTGAAGGGCTTTCAACAGTTGATTTTTTTTTTGTGGAATCAAAGAAAGGGATCCTACTCCCACACCAATGAGTACCTAAGTACTTCATAAGCGCACACACTTTGGTACATACGTTAGGGCACAGTGTAGTAAAATATGTTAATAAAATCAGTAAGGGTGGAAGTCACCTCTCTGAATTTTACATGACTAATAGTTAAATTCCTGTACTGATCATTTATGGTCTCAGACGGTGCAGAGAAATTAACAGCTGGAGATATTCCAGACAGATCTAACACACCCACCTTAGCCATCTCTCTTTGCAAGAAATGAACTGTTTTCTGCAAGTGCCTCTCCCTCTCTCTCTCCTCCCACCCTCAGTGGCAACACAGAGAACCTAAAAGACCAAGCAGAATGCCACACCTAAATTTCAGATGGGTGAGAGACTGTTGAGAGGAATCCTGCTTCGCAATTCCATTTCCAAATCTGGGAAACAAACTGGAGTCAGATACGTGGATGCTGATGCCTCATGGATCCGTTGTTCTCACGGTACCAGCAATACCTCAAGCAACATCTATCGACATGTTAATTCTGTGGCCACGGACTTACCTGACGATTTTATGGAAGAACTATAGGCAATCCCATTGTGCTGCTGATTATCACCAATTTCCAGAGTTGTCGTTATTACAGGCTTTGGCTTAAATTCACGTTTAGGCCGACTGGATGCTACATTTATTCTGGAACACAGAGAAGAGTGGCAAGAGATTTACCTGAAGGAAGAAATACTTATGGAGCTTCAACTCAGGTTTAGTGCTTTGGTGTTTGAAAGGTGTGGGGGGGAAACCCAGACAACCTTCTGCTGATTTTGGATTTAGGCTTTTGGGGGGGGAACGGACGGGGACGGGGGACAGGAACGGACAGTGGAGAGCAGGTTTACTCAATAAAAGCTGCTCAATTCTCATGCAGTATTTGAATTGCAGCAAGTCCCTGTTTTATTTCATGCTTTGGCCCTGCTGACAGAGGCATAAAGCTTAACAGCCTGAGTTTGAGAAGTGCTGAGCATCCACAGCTGCCACTGAGTTCAGCAGAAGTTCCAGGAACGAGCTCCCTGGAAAGCTCAACTGCGAATGACATGTGCAGAGACCCAGCCAGGACAGAGGCCCGGGGACTGCATCTCACACATTGCCTTTTTATTAGAGAAAACGGGAAACCACCACTTGGTCAGCACAACTGTCTCGCTGCCTCTTCCTGCACGTGCATGCGTCCCAGCCGAGACCTCCTTGTCTCCCTGCCCCCTCCAGCTGGGATGGGACAGGGTGTCTGTCTACAGACACAGCTTCCCCTGTGCTCATACTCACAGCCACCGCATCCACCCCGAGCCCAGGACAGCCCCAAACAGTTAGCTCGACTCCACGGCTGTAACGCTAGCCTGCGCTATGGTGACACTCAAGTCATCTATAGCTCTCCTGTTCTCTGCTGGTTCTCCGAGTGACATATAACAAATTAATGACAGCAGCATTTTTTTTTTCCTCCTTCTGTTAGGATGACACAAAGTATCTGGGCCTTTCATAAGCGCATTCCAGCACAGCTGAGTTCCTAGCCAGCTGGCTATTTCCTTACTCTGCTGCAGAACTCTGTTATACCCCTTCATCTCAATAAAAATAGGCCAACTTCTCAGCAAAGCCTCCAAAACACAACTCGGAGCATGCAAGTTTAAATAAACCTATAAACAAATGGAGGCTGTCCCGCTTAACCTCCACATATGTGAGCGAGAGATTCTGCACGTGCTCAAAGCTCTCTGGGCAGATGCTGCACTACATGAAAGGCTCACAGCACCAGCAAGAAGCTGCCAGGTGGCAGTGGTTTAAAGCAACCAAGTCCTGTAAAGGCACAGCAAATGTGCATCTGTGAGATGGTGCTACAAGATCTGTTGCTTCAGTGACTCTTCGCACTCATGAACCTTAGCTGCAGAAGAGGTTCAACATTTTCTGATGGGGTCAGTCTTACCGGTTTTGCAGCTTGCTCTGCAGATCCTCCAAAATTTCTGTGGACTGTTTATGGTAATCTAGTGCTGCTTCTACAAAGACAGCCAACTGGCTAACTTGTTCTACCTGAAACAGAGAGGAAAATAGTTGTAAGGATCCTGCAGTACGTTCAGCTGAAGGATAAACAAACAGATCATTCAAAACAGACCCGGTATCTCAAAAGCCCATGATACCTTCTGGAGGCTATTGAAAGAGAGCATATGTGATTCTATCAAAGAAATTGCCAGTTGGAAACTGAACAAAACTGAGGTGTAACTTGTATTACACTAACTCAGGGCTGGGTCCTTGAGTCATTTCCTTTCACAACGTGCAAATCCCTTCTGCTTTCAACTTCCAAGCCAGCTGTCTGTCAACACCCAAGCCCAAAACGGTTAAGAGGACATGACCCCTTAGCAGGTGAAAGAGGGGCTCTTCTGATCAGCAACGCTGGAAGAAATTACACCGTGACAGCTCTTATGACTCAGACCCATTAGTGTTTATTAGCAATGTTTACAAACTACAGTTCTGAAATGATCTGGACTTACCTCACTAGATGGCAGCATTTATAAACCAATAAATGAAACGTGGTTTATCTACTTGGGTTTAAAAAGTATCAGCCAATCATTCAAAAATATGAATGCCGAGGAAAGGGAGAATGTGAAGGAGAAAGAAAAATCAAAATATTTTTATTCATGAGGTAACAAATAATCTCATTCCCCTAACACAAAGTGAAAAGTTCAAGCTGTAATGGGGATGGAGCGGTAACAGATATTTATTTGTCCTCTTCCTTTAAGACAACATTAAGACAACAGACCCCAAGAAGTCTGACATGTTTCCATTCCATCGTGATGTCTTCAGACATTGGATCACAAGACGACATCTGAGTAAACTTTCTGCAAATATTTTACGGACCCATGGCAATTTTGTGCTATAGTTTGTCTGCTTTTACTCGGTTAAAAAGATTATTAGAAATTCTGCCGGGACTCCAAGAGAGCCAAACGTTGTCACACAGCACACAGAAATGAAATGCACAGAACCAAACCAACAGCCGATATAATTCCATCCCAGTCAGAAGAGAGTAATGTAAACCAGCTGAGGACAATGCACAGAGTGCCTGGGGTTTGGATGGGGCGGTCAGAGAAAACGGATAGACGAGGACTGTCCAAACAAGACGACTAAGAGCCCAGAGGGATATGGAATCGTGGATTAGAGGAAGAAAGAGAGAGACTGGGAAAGAGCCAGAGAAACTTGAGGGACTAAAAGCCACTTAGCAAGAGGAGCCTGAGACTGTCTGAGTGGGAAAGGCAGGGAGATGGATTTGATAAGAAGTGCGTGCAACAGTGTCTATGTGGGAGGTCTGGAACTAGATGTGCAAAAACCTGAGAGAGAGATGTGGATCAGGACCGAGTCTGGGAAAGGCACCTGGCAAGATGGCTGGGAACCAGAGCCCAGAGAACAGAGATTGCAGGGCAAGGAGACCAAGAAAGGGAGACATTTGGGGAACTGGAAGGGATGGGAAGGAAGCAATTGCAGCTAAGATCTCTGCAAACCCAGCGAGACAGCCTGGGGTTAGGCAAGAAGGCTGTAATCTGAAGTTTGAGGAGGACACAGACTGGGCAGTATGGAAACTGGAAGGGAAGGAGCACAGAGCTTTCTTTAAACAGAAACAATAGAAAGTGGGTATGGAAAAAACCTCAAAGGGACATCCAGTCCACCCTCTCCCAAAGGCAGAATTAGTTATACTAGAAAGTATAACTCATCAGCTCTCTAGTGGCTCAGCTAAACCATTTTAATCCGTGCACTGTTTTATCCTCAGCTTGGGGCTCTGACTAATGATAAACACTATCCGAAACATTTCTCAGCTGCTTAAGCAAGACAGAATTATAAAACGCATACGCTGCAACCAGGCAATCGGTAGGGCCCACAGTGGAACGGTGTGCCGAAATTGTTGACGAGGACGTTACCTATTTTGCTGCACTGGTAAAACAGCAAGAGGCTTAACTGACTTATACACTGCTGTAACAAATGTGTCCCACTCACAAACAGTTTAGGAGCCACAGGCTGGTTTATAACTGGCCATTACACGGGTATGCAGAAAGGAAGAAGTTGCTTGCAGTTAAATATTCCCACTTAACAGCTCCCCCTTGTTGCAGTTTACTCACAGAAGACAACACACTTACTTTCTAAGTGTGTTTTCTGTGATGCTGCATCTGCAGGAGAAGGGAGAGCTTTGAAACAGGCCCAAATAGGTCCAGCTCTTTTTTTCCTACAGTTCCATGATTACATGGGAGAAAGCATGTCCTGCTATTCCTCTGTGTGTGGACAGAGAGAGGATTATCCTGAATGACCACAGCTGCTCCTTGTTTAGACATAATTTCATAATGGATTTGGACTCTGAACCAAAGTCCAGCTATACCTGAGCCGAAGCCACAAACTCACTCTATGGAGTAATTTTCAGAGCCAAAGAGCAATAACAATGATTCTCAGAGGTAAGAGTTATTCAGAGACTTCAAATCAGCAGCAAAGTTTTGACTATACGTGAGCCACGATTCAGACAGCGTAGGGTGCATACCCTTGCTGGTAGTTTCAGCAGCAGGTCTGTGACTATGCTAACCTCCCAACCTTCTTCCTCCCTCTGATCAAAATACATTCGACTCTCAGGTAGTTCATTGCTTACAGACTGTAAAACTACTCAAGACCTCTGTGACAGTCTTGTCTGAGCCACTGTATCTCCAGAAGAAATTCCTGAATTCTCGAGTACTGGCATTTACTGCTGTGCGTTATGTTCCTCTCTGACAGGAGGTTAAAGGAGGAAAGAGGCACACCTTCTGCTTGCAGCCCTTACCTCCTGTGAAGGACGGGACAGGCTTTATCCAGTCCCATACACATTGCCCTCCTGGATGTACTGCAGCTAACAAAAACGCAGGACAGACTTACATCGTTTTCTAAGAAATTGAACATGCTTCTTTCAGCCAGTTCCTTTGACTCTTCAAATTTTTCTACTGCTTGTTTAACTTCTTCATCTGGTATCTTTCCAAGACGCTTCTTTTTATAATCATAATCCAAACGGCGTCCTTCTAGTTTCTTCAGATGATGCTGAATAAGACAGAACATTTATGAGAAGGTCCAAACGGGACGTGCCCAAACAAACACACTGTGATTTAAGGAAATTTCAGTTATGGATGCAAATCTATGCAGAATCAAAGAAATACAAGGCTCAGAGATTATCCATTCCATCCTTTTGATCTAAGGCAGCATCAGATAAGTCTAAGACCGTACACATGAATGAAATTTTAAACCGTATAGACTTTAAATAAACATCAATTTCTTAACACTTGGGCAACTGGCTATCCTGATTTGCTGAACTTCGGCATCCAGCTCATGGACTTCACAAAATGTGCAACACCTCAGACTGTCTAAATGAGAAGCAGGATCTAATCTAAATATGTGTGTGTCCCCATATTCTACATTTAATTCATTTTTACCTCTTGAATTATTTGCAATATGACAGCTAAAAGTTAAAGGGTTATTTTCCCCTCTTATTCCATAAGCAGTGCTCCAACAAATCTTGTATTCTTGCTTTCTTTGTTAGGTGTCAACTTGGCACTTCTATCTGATATAACTACAAAAGCTTTTCTGTTGCCAAAAATCATGGGACTGACAGACTTACAGAATGGACTCAAAGTGACAGTACAAAATGCTCATTAAAGCTAACGTCAAACAACTTCTTTTCATCAGTTCAGAACTACAACTGAAAACAGTTATGTCTCATAGGAGACAGCTACAGACATCAAGACATTATTACTATCTTTTTGCTATGCGTTCCACATCCATTTATGTGTAAACAAATAAAATAACTTTCATTTCTGCGTTTCATCAGGGTTTTAACTTGCTTATTACCCAAGTCTATTGGAATCAACAGACTCAGACAGAGACTGCCTGGCTTTCTTTGAATTGTCACATTGTAAACAACAGCACTGAAAAACTTCACTCTAAAGGTTAAAAATGTGTTCCTCAGCTTCCTATGTTTTTCCTATAGTGGCATATGGCACTTCAACATTTTACGGCACTTTTCAGATCATTCTGTGATTGCCCTGAATTGCCTTTTTCAACAGTTACATTCATCCTCCATTATAAACAGCTTTAGGCTGACAGGGATGGCAAGATAGGAAAGACGGCAAGATAGGATAATCAGCCGCAGTAAATCACAGCCCACTCACATCTTCATAAAAATTAATGAAGAAGTCCGTTAAAATAAAATAGCAGAAAAATAAGGAATATAATTTTCTTCACTATCCCTCTGGTACAGAATGTACAAGCAATACAGCAAATTGAGTAACTTAGACAAGCGAGAAATAGCCAGGCATTGATTTTAAGCAGATTTCATCACTGTTTTGCTAGAGAGACAAACTCAAATGCAGTGAAATTTATTTACCTTATTGCTTTCAAGAAAAATATCTCAAGGAACCAGAGTTTGATTGATGCTGATTCTTGATAAATGAAGCTTTACCCTGGAAAACTTACCCCAATCTCTTTTAAATCTTTGTCCTGCAATAACTGTAGAGGATCAATAAAATTTTGTTTGACATTAATATCAAGCGAGTCCTTCACCTCTGCCATTTGCTTCATGCTCTCACCAGCATCCAGTAGCGCAAGGCCTACGGTAAAGAATAGGCTAAGTATATCTCAGTATATGTAAAACCAGAAAATTTGGCTTATGAAACAGCTATTTCAAACAGGTATTTTTGTATCTGCTGCAGGCCCTCGAAGAGTAAAAAAAATAATGCAAGCTTCGCACTTGCTTGTCCCCTACAGGAAACTAGAACAGGAAAATTGTTGTTCTGAAGTATACTTTTTTTCCTCTGAAGGGTATCAGGGAAAAAGCTGAAATACTATTTTCCCTACTGTATTTGCCTAAGTTACAAACCTCCTCCACTTTGAGAACTGCAAACCAAGCTGATGAATTTCTACAACTTTAGCGATATTACTAAATACACAAAAAGTAACATTTTGATCACAAAATCACGTTTTACAGCTTCCTCACACACAGCATGCATTCCGTCTAAACCTCCTCTTGGTTGAAACTGTTGCTGCTTCTTTAAAACCACCTATTTAACAGAGCTGTATACTTTATTAAGCAGGTAAGTACCAGCTGGCAGAACAGTCTTTGAAATGTTCTTTTCCCTTTCCTGGTTTTACTTAGTATCCCCCTTGCTTTTGCAAAAACACAGACACATCCAGCTCGCAGGTGAGCTGTGCCACTTTGCTCTTCGTGAGGAGAATAAACGAGTCTGTGGCTATCAGCAGCATCTTTCCCCACGCAGCACCGACTCGGGCTCCAGCGCGAGGTCCCTACGCCTACACAGCTGTTACTATTTCAAGACAACCACCGTGTGTAAAATGGCAGATATTAGCAGCAGAACATAGCAGAGCCAGCCAGTTCTGTGTTGGCTCCTGCAGGCAGCCCCAGCCCACACCACTCTCTCCCAGCACTAGTCCCCCCTCTTTCCCCAAACCAGGGGGGAAAAGATTTCATATTCCTTTTCCCATGTATTTTTCCCATGTATTTTTCCTGGTTCTCTCTTAATCCCAGCCATATCAAAAAGCACCCACTGACTAAGCTCTGTGACAATGCTTCAAATTCATTCCAGCCGAGCCCACACACTATGCACGCTCAGCAAGCAAGGCCTCGACCGAGATTTTGGCTGTGAAGTACCAGAGTATCTTGAGATGAAATAGGTAAGATTTGATTTACCAAAGAATTGGAGCATGGCCAAGCTCCAGTTCATTTTCATGAAAACAAGAAAATGCATGTTTAAGATGCACTGCTCCAAAGCACAGAAATACCAGATCGTTATNAAAAACCAAAAAACTCACCCAGTTACTCCTTACTTTTTTCGATGAGAAATTTTTCCCTTCATTTATTTCTCAAATATGGGGTAACCATTTTTATTTAAAGGTTGAAAGAAATACAGTGCATCTAAGAATCACCCTAAATTATTTAGCTTTGGCAACTTAGAAACTAAAACGGTTATGGTAATAATACGAATAATCAGACAGCATCAGTAATAGTGTTATCAAAGCCACCCACAATAGAGCTGGAGCATCGTGTTTTGTTAATTGTATCAATCATCCCCTGATCGCTGTACTCTCCCTCTTACCTGCAGTACCTATTTACGTAGGTTATTTCACCGAGTAATACTCTGCAAAAAAATGTTACGCTGAAATATTCACAGAGGAGATACACAAACTCACCAAACATAGAATCATCGCCAAGCTCTCTGCCATACCGTATCATGCAGTCTCCCAGGAGTCCCTCTGTCTGGGGATAGCCTGTGGTTTTAACTTGTCCTCTGATCTTTGACATAGTGTTCAGCATTCCCAGCTTGGCTCTGTATGCTAAGAAGGACATAAAAAAAAGAACAAAAGTTATAAAAACATTTTAAAAACTAATATATTTAAAGCTATAAATCATTTAACAAGCAATGTCATGAAGCAAGTCACTAAGCTGGTCTGCAGATTCCTAAGTTTTTTGTTGTCAGTACTTCATAACCAAAGTTGAAATAAGTATCCATTCAACAATATGGGTCATAGGAAACTGCTGTTTATTCACAACTGAGTAAGTATCATTTCTCCAGGCAGATGTATAGTGGGAGTGCTCATCACCTTCTGTGGATAACCATCAGTACTCACATTCCTTTGGATATTCCTGCTTGTGAACCCCTTGATTAGAAGCACTGCAGAAAGCAAACGCAGAACAGATAGGAGCACAGCCAACGCCAATTTCATGCTCCCTCTCTCCCTCTTTTGATGCAAAAACTTTGCAGAACTTCCCCTGCCCTTTTTTTTTGTTTGTTTGTTTTTGTTCCAGTAATCAAGACAGTAGAAATTTTTTCTGCAGAATGGCCTGGTACATACAAATTAATTGAATGTTATCTTGCACATATCATGACAAAAACACGCATTTATTCTTGGGAGATTTTTTCCAATCTACTCCTTACAATTACCACTCAACAGCTTCTTCAACACTGTAGCAGCCACGGGCAGGGCATTCCTGAGGGATGTGGAGCATGATGACCAGCTTCATCTTGAAGATGCTGGCTGGGCCTCGGTAAAGGACTGAATCCTGCCATCCTTATGTAGACATAACCCATTAAACTTCTTCAGGAACATCATCTCGTAAGGTACCCACAAGAGATGGCTACCTCTGAAGTCACTGGTATAGCTGACTAAACAGGAATTCAGTCCAACAGGTCTCAAAAAATGAAGGTTCTTCCAACAGCTGGTTTGGACAGTGAATCAAGGTCATAACAGATAAACTGCGTGACTGCAAATGTAAACGTGTCTCCTTTCTTATTTCTTAAAACAAGATTTGAAAAACCTCTATTAACTGACTATCCAAAATCCACCGAGACCTAGCAGTGTCCAGAAAACGCAAAACCTCATCCAAATACTGGGTAAGCAAGTAACAGCCCTCTTGCCCATGGCTACGTAAACAGCAGTACCTCTGACGGTGGCAGCCTATGAGTTAAATTCAACAGCTTTTTATATCTCTGCTAAAAAAACCCCAAAAACGTTGTTGTTCTCTTCACTGTAGGGATCTATATCTCACTCCGGGAAATCCAGCAGAAACACAGGTGCTGTACCAGAGGCCCAAGCTGTCCAAGAGACGTCACACGTGCACAACCTACACGTGCCCAGCAAACCAGATGCACTGTGTGCTGCAAGTTGAACGTACCCCAGATCAGACTTACCACGTATAAACTCCACAGTTGTTCATTGCACACACAGGTAAAGTTCTCTAGGACACCCAGAAGGCTCACAATGATGACCTAATTAGCTTTTATTTTTATTTACCTAGGATGAATTTCCAAGTAAGAAGACAATGTTCAGCAAAATCCAACACCCATTGTTCCTATCCTACCTGGATTTGGCTGAAGATACTCCGTGGATTTGGACAGAAGCTCCGCTACAGCTTTATTAGTAACATCGATTTTCTGAAAAAGAAAAGTAACACAGTTGGCAAAAAGCAAATCGATTACTAGAAAGTTTATCATTTTATTAGACATAATATACTATTCTAGCTGATAATGAAATTTTATTTAAACTAAAACAAATATCGTAGCTTGAAATAAATAGCCATGTCATAGTTACAACAGGATTTTACCAAAAACGTATTAATTGGCAGGTAGTACTGGGAAGGAGAGAAGATTTATATCAGAATGTGTGCTTGCCTTTCCAGCCCATCAGTCTTGACCACTGCTTACACATTTCTTGACTACAATTTTCCTGCCAGCCCCACAGTTGTTATTAAGACTGCTTTCCTCCACAGGGGATAAGGACTGAACATACCCCTCACAATAGTTTTTAAAATGCTACCAAAAAAAAAATTTAAAAAAAAAAAAAAATCACATTTGTGGTTTGTTTCCCTTTTTCTCCCTAAGGGCCTGCACATTGTTTTTCCCCTTATAATGCAGAGAAAGGAAATGATTATTCTGTAGCCAAAGAAGCTGAAACCTCGAAACCTGTTTGGATCATGAATTCAAAACTGCATGTTGGAAAAAACCCCACCACACGCAAGACTTTTTTTCCCTCAATCTACCAACAATAAAAGCTGTGACCTAGGTCTACTACGAACGTTAAAAAAATACACAGAAATACAAGGGCAATTAAAAAAAAAAAGCACATAAAAGCTGAAAAAGCAGAAACCGGCAGTAACATGGTTGAATTTGCAACACAAGTCACAAGCGGAGAGCAAACATCTCAATTTCCACAACAACGCATGTAAATTTCTGAACGTGGAGTTAAACTAAGAAATCTAATTCTGTATCGAGAGAAAACTTGCCCTCGGTAGTTCGATTTTTATCGTGAATAATATCAGATGGGCAGGTTTCGCGATGTTTACAAAGCCTCACTAAACACTGGAGATGTCTCTCTCTAATCCCCCTGACAGAGAGGAGCAAAAGGTCCCTCCTGATGCTCTGCACCATTCTTGGAAGAGATTCTCTTCGCTCTGGAGAGGTGTCAGAGCTGCTCCCTCTGCTCAGACAGCCTTCGCGGATGTCTCTTCTCCCTTGGCTGAGCTGACACGGCTCAAGGATAAATTTGCACTTATCCTTATATATTTCAGTTCGGAAGCACATGGTGGGGTCTTCCCCCCAGGTAAATCTACAATATCATTCTATCATTTGAAACGAGAAGCATTTTTGATTCTAGAATAGTTTAATATCGAAAAACATGTTACTTTCCTTACCCTTTCCATCTCCTGAAATTCTTCATCTAACTTTGTTCCTTCTGCTCCGCTTATTTTTTCACTGAACAACTGTAAAAATATAAATTTAACAAAAAAAAAGCATGATTATTTAATTACAGAATAAATATCTTTGAGAGTCACAGGAATTCACTCCAGATTAGAAGATATGCAGCAACCGTTTGAGGCAACTGTACAAGAGAAAAGTAACTTTAGTCTTGGAACGAAGCACTAATTTCTAGAGAGACGAAGATACCCGATACAAATTTACCACAGGCAAACAAAAAATGATTTCTCACGCTTAAACACTTTGTCCCGTAAAGGCACGACCGACGCTGCAGAATTCAGGCAGAGGGACCAGAGTCGGACCGCAGGTAAATCCAGAGTAACCCTTTCAAGTACGTCTCTCCAGCTCTACACTTTGGAGTACCTTCTGGTCGTGGACACCATTAGGCTCAGGGATACAACCCCCATTCCCGCCGCTGGGAGTTGTGGGCAGTTCTGCGGAAGGAATGACTTCGCGAAAAACGCCGCACTGTGACCTGCCGCCATGACTGAGCATCTTTATGATGCCAAAGCCAAAAATGCCACGCGTTCTTCAAAAACTCAAAGCACCAGCTTTACATAAAAGATTTCAATAAACCTTCTTAAGATGGCCGAAACGTTATCTGACTTTTGTGTAAAAACTCTGGGCTGTCAGACCCGATTTTGGTCCTCACCGAGAGAATCATAGAATGGTTTAGGTTGGAAAGGACCTTGAAGATCATCGAGTCCCAACCCCCCTGCCATAGGCAGGGACACCTCCCACCAGACCAGGCTGCCCAAGGCCACCTCCAGCCTGGCCTTGAACACCTCCAGGGATGGGGCCTCAACAACCTCTCTGGGCAACCTGGGACAGTGCCTCACCACCCTCACAGTGAAGAGCTTCTTCCTCATGTTCAATCTAACCCTGCCCTCTTCCAGTTTGAAGCCATTCCCCCTCGTCCTATCACTCCATGCCCCAGGAAAAAGTCCTTCCCCAGCTCTCCTGTAGCCCCTTTAGGGACTGGAAGGCCGCAATAAGATCTCCCCGGAGCCTTCTCTTCTCCAGGCTGAACAGCCCCAACTCTTTCAGCCTCTCCTCAGAGGAGAGGTGCTCCAGCCCTCGCATCATCCTCGTGGCTCTCCTCTGGACACGCTCCAGCAGGTCCATGTCCTTCTTATGTTGGGGACTCCAGAGCTGGATGCAGTACTGCAGGTGGGGTCTCACGAGAGTGGAGTAGAGGGGCAGAATCCCCTCCCTCGCCCTGCTGGCCACACTTCTTCTGATGCAGCCCAGGATGCGGTTGGCCTTCTGGGCTGTGATCACACATTGCTGGCTCATGTTGAGCTTCCAATCACGGCTAGGAACAAGCACTCGAGCAAAACTCGGCTATCTGCTTCTTGCAGCGCGTGGTACCTGCACTGCAGCAGCATGAAAAGAAAGGCAGATCCTCCCCCAGCATGAAACAGCCTTTGAAAGCATCACTCGCTACCACAGAAGTGGTTTAACACACATATTCAACAAATATTAAACATTATTTCCTTGGATAATTCCTGCCAAAATACTATGCGTTTCTCTGTTTCAATGGACTTTGATTACTGAATCTGTAACAGCATAACGTAAAATCCAGGGAGAGCTCACTGAGCGCCGGCGTCCCGCAAAGCCGCCCCCAGTAAAGCGTTTTCTTTGTCCTCAGCACCTCCTAGAAGAGGATTCATCTCACTGAATTAAAAGGGCCTCGGGGACTCGCATAATCTGAAAATGGGTCACGGCTCTTTGCAGTGCCGTGGACCCCTCTTCTCGGTCACAGCCTGTGGGTTGTCATCCCGCTGCTGTAGGACATCGCAGCGGAGAAGCGACCTGAGGCCGCGCATGGAGGGGGACACTGCCCGGGTCTCCGCAGGCGCACCCCAGGAGTCCTTCAGCACAGACAGAGAAAGGGGCACGAAAAGGCCACACGAAAAGCAGCCTGTCAGAAACCGTGCAGCTTCCCGACGCTGGCAAGGTCCGTCTCCTTTCTGCGCAACGTTAATTCCTAAAATAATGTCATTTTCCACAGCCTCACACACGTTTTCTTTCTCCAGCGCGCAATGAAGAGATCTGTGGTTTCCTGAAACCTCTCATGGTGATCTCTTTCCAAAGGCTGAGTGCAGTGGGGGAATTACCCTTCTCAGGCTGAAGTTGCAAAATCTACATTCTGTAGCGACCCATAGCTGTCTCATCACAAATAATCCATTTACACGTTGGCGAAGGATAAATGCAATGAAGTAACACGATTGCTTGACTGTGAAAGTATAATTAATAATAAATTACAGTACCAAACGACCAAAATAACGAAACGGCCCGCACTTGGAGAGAATAGATGTGAATGTTTTAACGAGAAGCACAAGCGGATGAGTAGAAAGCTCACACATTAACGAGAACGCCAGAGAGAAAAGAAACTCCACTGGCTCAGTGGGAGGCTGACAAAGACAGTTTGAAAAATGCCATTTCTCATCAGATGCACTGGAAGTTGATATGTTTTCAGTAAAAGCCTTAGGGCGCGCGCTATTTATCCACTGGCATCCCTTAGCTCTCCCTGGCTCACTGGTCCCCATACACGGTCACATACACCTCCCTCAAACAAGAGGGCGAGTCTCGGGCTCGCTGCGCTGTTGCTGGCTTTGCCGGGACGGCAGCCGCCGGCCCGGCGGTGGCGCTGGGCTGACGAGGCTGCGCTGCGGGTGCCCGGGGACAGGCGCCTGGGCACGGGGCTCCCGCTCGCCCTCTTTGCACATCTGCTGCCCCCCAAGGTTTAGTTTTGGTTTCTCTTCTGAAAACGTTGCAAAACTCTTCACTGTGTTTTGAATGGATAAAATTCGATGCCACTCACAGAGGGAGAAACTATTCGCAGTACCACCGGGTCACTCCTTGCGAGGGGATCGCTGGACTCGCTGAAGCAACAGGGAGAAAGGAAAGCATCTCAGTTCGATCCAGAAGGTCACAGAACCTCTCTCTCTCTCATAGAATCATAGAACAACTGAGACTTCTACACAGCAGCTTTCAGAGAGATTCTGCATCTACAATTTGCAGAGAATCAGAGAGTAATTTAATTAACAACCTAGATGATGAGCTAGCGTACATTCCCAGAGAGTATGGAAGACACCAGCTTGGGAGCAGCAGCTGATACACAGGATGGTGGGGCTGCTCCTTGGAAGGGCCTTGACAGGCTGGGAGAAACGGGCTGACAGGAACCCTGTAACACAAACGCAGAGTCCTGCACCTGCCATGGAATATCCCCACGCAACAGCACAGGCTGGAGGCCAACTGGCTACGAAACAGCTCTGCAGAATAACACCTGCGGTACCGGCTGAAAACAAGTTGAACATTAAGTCAGAAGCGTGCCCTCGAGGGGAAGAAAGCCAACCCCATACCGGGCTCTATTAGCAGCATCACAGACAGCAGGTTCAGGGAAGTGATAATTTCCCTCAATTTAGCACTTGTAAGACCAGATGTGCAGACCTGTGTCCAGTTTCGGCTCCCCAGTACAAGGCATGGACAACCTGGGTGAGTCTGGTGGAGGGTGACCGACACGGGCAGGGGACTGGAGCACAGGGCACACGGACCGCTGAGTTTGTTCCGCCTCTGGAAGAGGTTAAGCAGGTATCTACCTAGCGCGAGTGTATGGAAAAAATGGAGTCTGAACCTTAGCGAAGGACAAGAAGCAACAGTCACAAGCTGGAAAACAAGGAATTCAGACCTGTTAAAAAAGAGAGAAAGAAGAAAAAAAAACCCCAAAACACCAAGAGGGTGGTCAAACACTGGAACGGGTTGTCCAGAGAAGTTGTGGAGACCCCATACTTGAAGATGCTCAAGCCTTGGCTGGAAAAGACCCTGAGCAACCTGCTCTAGCAGGGCCTGCTCCAAGCAGGAGGCTGGAGCAGATGCTCTCTGGAGGGCCCTTCTGACCTACCTGACCCCCAGTTCTAACTCTGTATTTACAGCGGCACAGAGCCAGCCGCAGGATCTGTAGACGCGGCTGCATACAGACAATGAACACAACATATGCCTAAATTTAGGAGCAAAAGCACCGAGCAGAAGAAAACCTTTGTTCACGCACTTTCCTGTTTCTATGCAAACATGAATGACACTGCAGTTTCTAGCCCAAGGAGACACGTTTTCAGTTCTATTTACTCTGAGCTCTAATTGCCTTTGAAAAGGAGACTACCTTGGTGTTCAGAGAGGTACAGTGAAGAATGATTCCTTAAAGTCTATAAGCTGTCAGCACTCCCGACAGTGAAAGCTGGTACAAAGTTCTAATAGTGATCATTAAATTGTACACCACTACAGCTTATTTCATATCGGTATAATCAGGATCAGCTTTACTATTTCTCACGTTTAGAAACACAAAAGCTTTTGTTCTGATCATACTGAATTTAGGAGTTGAAAACTAGCATCACCACTCTCCCAATTAAAAGTCACAGGATACCCAATTAATTATTGAAAGAGGATGCACAAAGGAGACAGCTGCTGAGTTTTAGTTCTCCGACTATTTGCTGAGCATCATTTCCATGCATTATATCAAGCTGCAAAACGCTTTGAACTTAAATAGAAGCATGCCTAACTGGGGGGCTCTGTAATTAGGTGGCAATATCTATCAGTTTTTACGAGTCAGCTAATCAAAGGCGAAACTGCTGCCATCACACAAGGCATGTACTCGGAGGGAGCCTGGAATTACTTGTACAGGAAGAATCCTTCATCTCCAAATTCGGGAGCTGCGTGCCACGGATTCAGCACCTTTTCACTAACAGGGCCAGAGCCAGAATTTGGGGCTCTGAAAAAAATGAGTTCCCACCACAGGGACCACCACCATCTTATTATTACACTGCCAGGTCAGAAGACAAAGCCATTCATTATCTGGTGGAGCTAATTAGGTTTTCTCTGGGTCAAAATTTACACCCAGAGAATAGCTGTGAAATGAGAGATTGCTTCCTCTCAGGTGTCTGTGCAACTCCCTCCGTCGCATTTGACATCGAGTTAGTAAGGGAAAAAATAATACAAACATGGAAACACTTTCAAATATGCCATTATATTATCACGTCTCATCTGTAGTTACGCACGATAGCAAACTACCTTTTATTGTAGAACTTGCATGATCGATATAATAGAAGAGCTTTTTGCCTGAAGAAACACTGCAGTTCATACACAAACGCTCCTTGCTTGTAAATTCTGCCTAGGTCCTACTGTTAGTTTTTAATATTGAAAAATTAAATATGATGTTGTATTGTATACAATCTAAAAGTCTCTCGTGGGCTTATGCGGAATCTTCTGGGAAGAGAAATCTGGAAAAAAAACCAAACAGGTTTTCAAAGAAACCCCTCCAGATACTGTGATTTCTATTTAAGTTCTGTATATCCAGCTACTGTTCAAAATGCAAATTGCAATTTTGTTATACAGTCCTAAAATGCTAAATATTTATCTGCTAAGGAATTTATATGCCAAGAAATTCCCTGAGAAAACATTTTTTCCATAAACCCAATATTGACATTTTGTTCCACACTAGTTTTGTTACTCTAATTTCTTTGAGATAACGTAATTTTCTTTTGATTTGTTCTGATGTAATGAAGCACAAACACAGCACACGAACTGTCTACAGTTTAAACAAAAATCTACGGCTCACCAAAGCTCTAAACTGAAAAAAGCCTCAAGCTTTCATGTAATTTTTCAGTACTTTTATTTTAAGTATGTTAAGATTTATCCTTCTTATTGCACAGGAATAGTACGTTTCTCCATTATAATATGGATTATACAAATGAGCTTCAGAAAAATGCTGTCTTTTACTAATGTTTCGTACATCATATCCACTAAATTACTACACTTTTTCTTATTTCACTAAGGAAGGTTACTGAACATGAGAAACTGCCAAAAATATCCCAGATCAACAGAGAGCTGATAAAACTCTCAAAACAATTACCCTATTTTTTTTTTTTATATATCCACTGGGTATTTTATAATACAAATCAATAGGATTCCTGCCAGCCAATACTCACACACATGCTCTGACCTTCTGTTTCGCTTGTTTTGCCTTTCCTTCGCAACAGTCATTAACTGGGATTGAACCATCACTGTATTTTGTTGCCATTCAGTTACTGTTGGAACAAGCGGAGCCGAAGAAGTCCTTAACTGGCCAGCAAAATTCTCTTGTACATAAAGGGCCAAAAAAATCATCAAATATTATTTAACGACTGGAAAAGTCTGCTATCATATTCTATTAAAGGCTTAAGAGCTTTTAATGACTCTTCACCATGTAACAGCATTTCTTTTGTTCTGAAGGAGTATCTGCTGAAATTATCTGTTGAAACTTTAATGGGATGGAAAATTCCTACATTTGTCATAAATATGCACACTGTCAAGCCCATGAGGCAAAACCTAGATTTTAGGGAAAAAAAAAATAAAAATCTTTTAACAAAAAAGCCAAAGCTATGAAAATAATTCCCTCTCTCTAAAAAGGAAGCGAGCAATCAACTGGGGAAACTAATAGATTCATCTCAAAGTTAGCGCACAGAAAGCCAGGAAATAATATAACTATATGACTACATTTCCCACAGAAACATATAACTGGGCCAAACTGCACAAATACGTTAAGATTTATCTTTACATACAGTACTTAATACAAAATATTACATTCCAGTATGGTTAATGCATAATAGTTACGCTTCTCTTAATAAATCATTAAAAGTTCCAGTTATTGCCCTGCAGCCATGTAATTGCTTTGTTTGGTGTTAAATTATTATGCATAGAGGACTTAATGCAATGTGACAATGTTAATAGCCTTCTGAAGAATCTTATTAAAGCCTATCATAAACAATGGGAAGAATAAGCTGGCTGGCAAGACGTCTTCTGGCTAAAGCAGAATCCCCTTTCCCCTTGCTGTGCGCAACCTCCCGAGGTGAGAGAGAGTTTCTGTTTTGTCCTTTTCCATAACGCTCCACCACGGGAGAGGACCAAGATGCCAGCCCGCCTTCTACACCAAAAGTAGTTTAACTTCAAATATTTGTAATACCCTTTGTTGTGCCTCCAAGTTCTCCTACAAGGCTATGTATATTACCTGGTTTTCCTCTGTCCCATCTGCTATATTTGGTATAGATTGCTAATTCCCCACACTCAGAAAGGTTATACCAGTTCATACAGTGCAGACTACCAAGAACTTGAACCTACAACACAGCTTACTTAATGGCTTGCATCTTAGCACATAGAATCATAGAATTGTCTCGGTTGGAAGAGACCCTTGGGATCATGGAGTCCAACCATCTACCCTACTCTACAAAGTTCTCCCCTACACCATATCCCCCAACACCACATCCAAACGGCTCTTAAACACCTCCAGGGATGGTGACTCAACCCCGTCCCTGGGCAGCCTATTCCAATGCCCGACCACTCTTTCTGGGAAAAATTCTTTCCTCATGTTCAGTCTAAATCTGCCCTGTTGGAGCTTGAAGACATTCCCTCTTGTTCCGTCATTAATTACCTGTGAGAAGAGACCAGCACCGACCGCTCTGCAGTGTCCTTTAAAATAGTTGTCTGTTCTTCCTCAAACTAAACAGTCCCAGCTCCTTCAACCGCTCTTCATATGATTTGTTTACTTCATATCTTCATACAATTTGTTTACGAGGCCCTTCAGCAGCTTCGTTGCCCTCCTCTGCACTCACTCCAGCACCTCCATATCTCTCTTGTATTGAGGTGCCCCAATCTGGACACAACACTCGAGGTGTGGCCTCACCAGTGCTGAGTACAGGGGCACAATCACCTCCCTACTTCTGCTGGCCACGCTAGTTCTAATACAAGCCAGGATGCCGTTGGCTTTCTTGGCCACCCGGGCACACTGCCGGCTCATATTCAGCCGCTTGTCAATTAGAACCCCCAGGTCTCTTTCTGCCAGGCAGCTTTCCAGCCACACTTCCCCACATCTTCAATCCCAGAAAGGAGTACACGCCGGCAGAGAGCCATCTGCACAAAGTTTGCCACTGTGATAGAAAAATATTATTTTTTTAAAAATGAAATATTCTGCTTTATTGCCTAGGTGAGCACCCAAAATGAAAGGACAGCTTATACACACCCCTGGGACTGACGTCACGAGATCTACTGAAGGTCTGAGTGCTCAGAAGGAAAAGTGCCCCACACTGAGAAAGTAAACGAAGATGCACATTTTCAAACACAGATGGAAACAAACGAAAGACAGCACTTGGGCAGCACCTGGAAGAGCTGCAGAGGATGCTGAAAACAACAGGTACGAGAATGGCAGCCTCTGCAGGTCTCTCCTCCTGCACCAAGAACGTCCCAAGACGTGGCATGCAGGGACAAGGATGTCAGAGCCACTAGAAGTGGCAAATCATCTGCAAATGAAAATGGGTAATATATACCTAAAAAGAGATTTTTCTCAGGCTGCTTAAAAAAGTACAACGAGGGAAAAGGTCAAATTAGAAAAGCGTACCACTACTTGATGCCGTTCTTTTAGTTACATTGACACAGCTCACATTATCCTAATGCTTTGGAGAAAATCCAAACCTCTTATTCTAGAGGTTAAGCGCTAATCAACGGCAAGAACTCTTTTGGTTGCCTCAGTACGTTGTGTTTTCAAAGAAAACAAAAATATTCTTGCTCTGATATACTTGAAAGAAAAAAGATTTATTCTGCCCCCCAAAATACATAAGGGGTCTACTACAAAGTGCGCATGTTTCAGTCTTGCAAATACTGAACGCTGGCTTACCTCCAGCAAATCATTTCACTTCATACTTCAGTAGGTGCTTAAGTGCTTTGCTGGATCAGGACTGGAGCGCTCAGCACCTCGCAGCATCAAGCTCAAAGCGTCATCACCTTTACATGGAATATTTTATAAAACTTTTTCTTCTACTAAACTTTCTGCTAGCAGTAGCACAGATTTCTCCAAAGCACTTGGGGAAACGGTAAAAAAGGTTTCTCACAGCAACAGAGAGAACTGGGATTTTTTTGGAAAAAATTAATCACGCAGCTGAACTGGGTCCTACTGCTCTTTAATCAAAATTATGGAGTGCAAGAAGCTGCGCCCTAAAAAGCAAATATTTGTTATTGCTCTCATGGCTACATGAGTTGTATAGAATATCTCTGAATTCAACAACACCGGTACATGGGTATTTAAGAAAGCGAAGCTTTCTCTTTTGCTAACAGTTTATCCATAATTATGAAGCGTAATATAGTATTTTTGAATTTAAGTGAGACATCAACACTGATTAAAATTTATAATATCGCAGATACAAAAACTAAACCAGCATTCTGGCAGTACCTGCGGCAGAGTAATAAATGCGGGGAGACAACGAAGTGTTGCATACAATTGGGTGACTCTCTTGTAATTCATTACCCATCGCAAACAGCTGAACCAGAACACCACATCCATGGCCACAGGAGCACACGTCCTGAGTGCTTCACCAAAGATCTCTATTCCCAGATATTTAAAGCTGAAATATGAAGTATGAACTGTAGGATGTGCCTGGGCTTCAAAGACAGCTCGTGACTATGTTCACACTATCTTGAGCAAAGAAAGGGCGTGCACTGCATCTAAACTTCCTTTAGGGATTTCTGATGGACCCAACAGCAAATCTTGTCCCAGCAGCCAGCAAAATCAAAATACCAAAAAGGGTTGTATTTTTTTAAAAAAATACGAAGTATTAAAAAAAATATGTCTACAAATGAGTTGCATTTAAGGCCACACTAAGATAAGCATCATTAAAATATTTGTTAAGTATTTTCTAATTTTACAAATTTCCTACAACTTATAAACATGAAAAATAAAACCAGCCCCATTTCATTTTCAGAGTACAGACTTAGGTAGGAAATTCCATTTGCATAACAAAAAAACCCACCCAGGCCATCTAAAGGACACCAGGAATCTCAAGGGCCTGTTTCCCAAGAAGCAAAACATACTCCTACAAAGAGATCTCTGAATCATACTAAGTTAAAGAAATGTACAAAAGTGCTGCCAGTGTTTATAGTCATGAACATTCTTATCCCACTAATACTTATGAAGCCTTTATTTCATTACTTTTAACTTCTTAGACAAACAGGAGCAACAAGATCACAGTAGATTATTTTTAGGAAGACAGATGAACCGAGTTATAAAAGGATACGCCGGATAAATAGGAATAGAAGAGAAATATGTTTGCAATGTGACTTGCCTGGGAGGTAGGAATCTGAGGGTGTTCTGATACGCGTCCTCCCTACGTGGTGACGTTCTGTGAGCTGCTGGTGTAACACCAACTCAGCTTCAACCATTTCACTGTCAATGGATCACACACAGATCTACACCAAGCATTATCATTAAGCCTACCTACCAACATGGAACAAATCTTTCACAGCTGAGCATGACCCAAAGCGTAGAAGTCCGGCCAAGCAATCAGCTGAGACCACTCCAGTCAACTCCACAGCTGCCAGTATCAACAAGAACGGGCCCACTCCATCAAAACTCCCCATATGCTCATCAAGAAATACCATTCACATCATGGAACGTAAGGTCTGCAGCTACCGCACTGCATCAACGAACCCGCACAGCTGTTGAGCTGCAACAGCAGAGTTCTGGCCAAGGTTCAGAAGCGGCAGCTTAGTTTTATTTAGAAAGGAAGCTCAAATTGTGCAAGCCATGTAGTCTGGGATCAAGAAAGCCCTCACAAGCACTGGTACATACAGCAATGTCTGAGCAATGACAGAACTCCCCTCTGATGTCGGAGTTTCAGCAGGCAATCTACGTACACCTCACGGAGACAAGCCAAGCCATCTGTCTTTCAGCAAAAAATCTCACCAACTGATCAACCAGAGGTTCTGCTTTCAAACTAACGGTGGTAAAGACTCAGAATTATTCAGACAAGAATTTACACTGATTTCAATTCTTTTACGTACAGTTCTTCTGTACCACTTCATGTGATCTCCCCTAACTTAAATCAATTTGTGTGAATAAGGACTGCTAAAGACACCCGGGTACGCGTCAAAATCAATCGAAGAGCCTTTGCTTGGGAAACCACACCAAAGAAAAAGGAAAAGGCACAGAACCCAAGAACATGACATAAACGAGGTTACTAGTTGATGAGTGCCTTCTTTCCTTCAGGAAGGACTTACAAAACCAAAAAAAAAAGAAGAAAAAATGTTGAGTGTGATTATTTGAACACCCTATATGATTTTGCATAGTGTAAACAAGAGAGGTTCTGCCACTTGGAAGTATTATCACAAAAGACATTTTTCAAGACCGAAGGTCACGCCATTTTGACACAGCTAATGAGCGCCTTCCATACAGATCTGCCATACAGTGTATACGATGTGGGTGTTGGACCATTTCTTTAAGTTCCTGGCATCCTTGCAATTCTTTCTGCAGACATAACTCTGGGATGCATGAAATTTTTTTTGATTCCTGTTCTTTCAAGGAAAAAAAAAAAAGGAAACAGAGTATATCAAAGGTCCTGACAGACCTGTAGATTCTGCGTATGTGCTTTAGAAACGCATATTCTCTAAAGTAAGCGGCAAACGATGTAGTAATGCCTCGTGCTCTAAGAAAAGATCTACAACTGATAAGGTAAGGTGAAGTGTCTGGCATTAAACAGTTAAGCCATCTGTAAAAACAGGGCAATGTGCCAGTCATGATCCTACAGTTTATGAAAGTCAACAATAACATCTAGTGAAGTATTATTTATTACTCAATTTGTTATTTGCTGTATCTGTGAAAAAAAATAAAAATCTCCTTTCATTGACAATACTCAGAACTTACACAATACGATTCCTATGCTCTTTCTAATATATTTCTCATAGGTAATTTTTTACCAGAATTTAGGGTTTGGTTATGGTGTTTATTAATTTAGTAACAGAAACATTAGATCTTACATTATTGCTCTGATACTCCTTAAAGCTGTCCTGCAGCAAAACTACACGCAAGAAGTCTGGGCCAGAAGGTGAATTTTAAGTAGGGTGAGGAATGCCAGGCACTTGCTGTTACTTGGTCAACACTCCAAATCCTGTACCCAGCCGATCCAGTCAGTACACAATTAAGCAGCCTTTTAAATTAACCTTATTAACAAAATCCAGCCAAAGTATGTGTAAATATAGACTGTGTAATCTAGACTTAGAAAGAAGTCTGCCCATCGAGAAGGCTGCTGTCTCTTCCTCTAAGGAACCATGCTCTTTTAAAGTTCTTAACATATTTCAAAATATTTTATCCTCACTACGTAACGGACGGTTTGACTCCTGTGACACTCGAAAGGTCTCAAGTCTCTCACATTAAAAGAAAGCCCGTGCTACCTGTGCTGCTGCTACTCCTTGTTCACAGGTCTGCATTCCAGACTTTCTGCTCTCAGCAAGAGCTGCTTATTAGCCACTGCTGCAGCTTGTGATGCTACAGGAAAAACAAGGAACAAATTGGCATAGATTGAACCACACAGCAAAGCTCCTAACACGCCAGTAAGTTAGGGGGTGAACTGGAAGCCCAAATACTTGCCTGAATTTGGGTTAAACTGACTTGTCCTTGGCCACACAGTAAACAAGTGGTAACCCTGAAATGAGAACACCAGAGTCCCAGAGCTCCACGCTTTGCCCTGAAGAATGCCATCTTACTCAAAATATTCTGAACAGGCAAAGCAAGTGAAAGTCATGTTTATGGGATACAAACTGCGAGTTGTCAATTACCGAACAATCACTAAACTTTATTATAAGAATGCAATTCCCGACTTTGCCAGAGAGCAAAATTAAAGAATGAGTGTACAATGTGTGCAAGAAAGATATTTTTATTGCAAACTGTTAGAAAAGTGAAATGAAAAGTGTTTACACCTGTTTTCCATGTTCCACCTGATATGACTAGATGCTTCAAATTTTCAAATTTTGAGCGATAACACTTAAAATCTGCAAAATTATGTTGGTTTCCTCCCGATCTATGCAATCATGGGTTGTTCTAGTTCCTAAATAACTGCAACCTTACAAAAGGGAATATACGTACAAAAAAAATCTGCATTCAGTCCAAATATGCAAAAAGTTGAACAGTTCACTCAAGATTATATGAGACAGTTCTGACCCCAATTAGGAACTGAATAAATTGTGTGCTGTCCAGCTAAACGCCTTTGTCTCAAAACCAAACTTCAGAAAACATCATACCAAAGCTACTGAAATTGTACACAAAGCAAGGAACACGTGGTCACTCATTTTACACTAACGCAGCTTTAACTGACTCTGTAATTACAGGATTCACTTTTTTTTTTTTTCTTATTTCAATAATAGAGCCTGAACTAACCAAATAAATTCTGCTAGAACTAAATGTAAAGAAAACAACAGGGTACTAGAACATCCAGCTGCAGTCCTGATTCGGCAGAAGCAGCCTTCCACAGCAGTAATATTAACAAAGTTGAGAGCCTCCACAAGGACCACAAATCACATCACATACAGTTACAGTGAGGCAACATTTCAAAAAACATTAGAAACGAAAATGTTCAATACTGATTATGCAAGTAAACAGAAAAGAATTGCTCTCTTGTGCTGACTGGGAGATCAACAGATAATTAGCAGAAATACAAGGGCAATATTATACAAAAATATTCTCTAGTTCAGTCACTTGTACTTTTTTTTTTCCAGTCACTTATACTTTGGGGTTTGTTTTTTTTCCTTCTTTCTTAAATATAAATTGGTCAGAGCTGAGCAAAAAAAACCATGCTAAGGTGGAATTTGCAAAATTGATGTCTTAACAATAAACATAATCTCACATCACAACATCATGCCATTAAACCTGCTGATCTGTGTCACAGGATACCCGTTTCCGTGCAGGTCAGAAGGCAGAAGGATTAACAAGTTTCCCCTTTGCCTCACAACTACAAGCAAGGGAGGGAAAACAAGAACAAAACAAAAAATGATAGGAAAGGAAGATACAAGCAAAACAGTATTTGTGAAATAACTCAGTGGCTCAGCAGACTGGGATGGAATGCTAATTCCTATTAAATTGAATATGCTTTTGCTTCAAAAGAATAGAATTAATCAACAGCTTCTATATGCACACACGCGTGCATACACCCCCCATATCCCCTCGAGAAACCCAGGAGGTATCAGGGACCTGGATGCTTTTGAAAACCCCGCCAAGTGCTTATCTAAATCTCTAGGCATGTAAATACTTCTTAAGAGTCTAGCCCAAGAGACTCATCAGAGAAGCACACAGGACTCAACACTGCCAAAACACCAGCTCTGTTTAATTTCAGATTCTAGTCAGAAACAGCTGACAGCAGCTAAACTAACTACCACTACTTTAGTATTACTTAATGCCTCTTTTCAAGCAAGATTTTGTCCTTGTGCTTCTTCTAGCACAGCACAGCAAAGCAAAGGCTTCTCTTCCTGACATTCCTAAATAACGGCTGGAGATGCAGTATTTCCTTAAACAATCTGTGCATCCTCAATGCAGAATCAGCAGTATGCCTTAGGGAATACAGACAGTTTACGACATCTACAGTCTACAACTACAATTATCACATAAGAAACACTTCAGAAACTACCAATATTTAAACTATTGCTTGAATACAGAGTTACCTGTGCCCGTCTGGAGCCAACACTTCTTTGCAAAGTACCACGTATATTTAAAGATCCATAGCACTGTGGCCTAATACATCTCAAATGGCACTAAGAATTCTGAGAATCATAGAATGGTTTAGGTTGGAAAGGACCTTGAAGACCATCGAGTTCCAACCCCCCTGCCATAGGCAGGGACACCTCCCACCAGACCAGGCTGCCCAAGGCCACCTCCAGCCTGGCCTTGAACACCTCCAGGGATGGGGCCT